>ML260090.1:53043-73818 GCA_005239495.1 Nicotiana undulata | reverse complement strand
CCTAATTCCCCCAATTTCTACCTTAAATTACATGTTTTAGGCTTAGGAATTCAATAAAGATTAGTGGAAAATGAAGAAAACAAGTTAAGACTCACTAACCCACGAAGTATTGGTGAAAGGAAGCTTCAATGGATGCCTAAGGGGCTTGGAGGAAGAGGAGTTCGTGTCTATTTGAAAGAATCCCGTCTAAACACTGTTCTGGAAATTAATATGTTAACTGGGCAATTTTCACACCTGCGGAAGGGGACTCGCACCTGCGGTATCGCAGGTGCGGAAAAAGGATCGCACCTGCGGTATCGCAGGTGCGGAAAAGGTTCGCACCTGCGGACTTGGGCCAGCCCAGAAGGGGCCGCACCTGCGGAAAGGAAGCCGCTCCTGCAGAGCCGCCCTTGCGGCGCCTGGGTCGCACCTGCGAGAAAAGTTCGCACCTGCGAGGCTGGGACCGCAAGGGCAGTCCCGCACCTACGGCTGGGCAACCGCACCTGCGGTCACACCAGCTGCTGTGCACCAGCAGTGGTTTCTGCTGGTTTTTGGCCTCGCGCGGGGTTCGGGAGGCACCTGGGCCCACCCGAGCCCCCGTCCAAATATACCAACAAGTCCTAAATCACTAAGCGGACTCGCTCGAACTTTCGGAACACGAAAAACAACAGCGGAACTCGAAATCAAACCCCAAAACTTATTTAATCAAATCTTAAGAACTTTAAAATTCTAGAATTCACTTCAATACGTCGAACCGGCCTAAACCGCTCGGAATGACTTCAAACTTTGCATATAAGTTATAAATAACACCACGAAACTATTCCCGGTCTCGGAATCTCATTCGGACCTCGGGAACATAACATCACTTTCCAAGTCACATTTCAAATTGTTTAAAACCTCATTTTTTGATCCGAAACCACTCAATTCACGCCCGTTTTACCCCAAATTCCACAGATAATACAAATAGTATATAATAAACTTGTTCCGGGCTCCGGAACCTCAATACGGACCCGGTAACGAGGTTTCCACATAATTATTCACTTTCATATTCCTTTATTATTTTTAGAAAACAATTTCTTTTAAAAATTCATTTCTCGGGCTTGGGACCTCGGAATTCGATTCCGGGCATATGCCCAAGTCCCATATTTTCCTACGGACCTCCGGGGACCGTCGAATCACGGGTCCAGGTCTATTTACCAGAAATGTTGACCAAAGTCAACTATATTCATTTATTAATTATCAAAACTCATTCTTTTGTCAGTTTTTCACATATAAGCTTCTCGGCTACACGCCCGGGCTGCGCACGCATATCGAGGTGAGGCTAACGGAGGCTCTCGGATCCTTGGAACACATATATAGCTTAAATTACGTAAGATGACATTTTGGGTCATCACAAATTAACACCCCAATTATTTGTTTACAAATTATTACAGGCCCAGATAATGAATATAAATATAAGTATTACACACGGAAAGACTGCAGGTCCAAGAGCAGGCCCAAGTGAAAATAACCCAGTGCCTCCTGGGCCTTCAACAATCTCATTTTCTTACGAATAGCACGCCCAGATCCAAGCGTCTCTCAAACACGAGAATGTGCCTATTTGCTTAGCCTAACACCACACATGAACTCATACCATGCCAAACAGTTACAGATTGACCACTAGACCCAAATAATATATCGAATCCCACATGAAATCAATTAAACAACCCAAAAGTAATACCTCATAGATACAGGATTGCATGAAATTTAGCAAAATTCACATAAAACATATGGGTATTTCAGAAGCATGAGTGACAAGATTTATTGAAAAAAGAACATGAGAAGTAGGAGAATCAGTAGGGCTTAACTTCAACATGGTAAATTTGACATGGAAAACTATCAACATAGGTTCAATCATTCAATATTTGATAGAATGTGGAGGAAAGACATAACATTAAGAGACTTGAGGAAAAATTCCACTTAGAGTAATAAGGTAAGCATGCCAGGCACATACAAGATAAATACGTTAAGCTTGCAAAGTGAATTTAGATTAAAGTATAAACCAGAATTAGCTAAACAACTAAGAATTTAGTCATGAAGGTTTGATAGAATTATAGTCAGAGGATGGAGATTACACATAGTAAACAAGAAAATAGGAATGATCTATAACAGCCAATAAGTATCGTAATCATGCTGAGTATAACATAAAGGTTCCCAAGTTCAATGATATCATGGTGGGAAGACATGTCAACTTAAGGTCAATTAGAGCAGACATATTTTAAAAATTAAACATGTCGGCTATACATGATCATGGAATCTAAATGTATTGGGATTCAACTAGGAGAATAAATAGTACCATAGAATGCATGATTGACCAAGCACCAAAACAAAGCAACATGTTTGGTTAAAACATTGCTACAACAAAAATGGTTTATGTAAGTAGGTTAAAAACAAAGTTCGCATAAAGGAATTATCAATAGAAGTTCATTAAGGCAAATTATAGGTAAGAGATGATTTTCCAGGATTTTCAGTGCGGGAATCCAAAACAAGGCATGAGAAACATACAATAAACAACAGAACAACAAAGCAAACTTAAAGATACAAAGTCATTTAAGTTGAACATATAAGAGTTTAAAGAATTAGGCAAGTTATGACACTAGAAGATTCAGAATTGCAGAATAGCTACAATGCAAGTAGAATTCCAAATGATTAAAACACAATAATGGGGTCATATTGGTTCAAATAGCCTGGGTATATGAAGCACTAAAACTAGCAAAAGAGGATAGAATTGCAAAAGCCAAGACACTCATCAGTTTGCAAATTCAACAAACATAGAGAAGGCTAAGTATCAGAAATAGCTCAAATATCACCAGCAAAGGGAACAACACAAAGATGCAAATCCTAGAACGTCAGAGTTCACAAGAGCCTCAAGTGAGCCCTGAGCAGTGCTCGCACTAGGGAGGTTGTTAGAGAGCGTTTCGACGGCCTTGGATTTCAGCTGGCCAAGAGCAATGGATTTAGAATACTATAGAGTGAGTGAGAGTATAAGAGAATAATAGCGATTAAGGACTCCCAACGGGGAATTGGGGAGGGGTTTATATAGTAGTAGAAGCTGAAAGATAAAACATGTAAAGAAGACTAATCACACAGAATAAGGAAAGACAATTAGTCATATAGAATAAGGAAAAGAAAATCAATCATACAGAATAAGTAAAAGACCACATGCTAACTGATTTCAAATCAGAATTAGGGCAACGAGTAAGAAAAACCCTAATCAAGTCGGATTTAATAGAAATGTACCCAAATCAGAGAGATACTTTGTTTCGTTTGATGTACCTAGGAAGAATCCCACAATATATTCAAGATCGAGCCCATTTGGCCCGATTTACACGATATATGTCTTCTATATATGGAACAACACTCAGTATTACCATATCAGACAGAGTTGTAAGCGTTCAGAAAAGGCAAGAAAATCTCTGGTTCGAAGGAAAAAATGCAGAGAAAGGGGTGAGACAATTCCGGTCGCTATGGTTTAGGTTTGAGAGATGCAAGGGAGTGTTTGAGAGCGGTTGTGGGGATGAGAATGGGCTAGGATTCAGATTGAGGAGATATAAGGAGAAAGGGGGAAGTATTGTGTGACGTTGATCTTTTTTATCAACTGTTGAGATTTTAAACGAGACGGGTCAGTTGTAATGGGCCTTGGACTGGGGGTAGACCTATTGGGTCGCTTGGTGTTGGGCTTCTAAGGTCGTTCAGGAATGGGCTACTTTGTTTGGTCCTTAACTAGCCCGAAAATAACCTTAATTGGGGCTATAAACTAAATAAAGGAAAATATTTATAATCAATATTTAATAAATAGTAAACATATTACTTATAGAATAAAATGATTGAAAATAACAGATTGTCTATTTAAAATGTCATTTTAGCATGAATAATGTAATAAATATGATTATAGACACCATATAGGCTATTGCTGCAAAATTGTGTAAAATAGCTTTAATATACAAATATAATTATATAAAATAAACTAAACTATTCTAAAAACATATATGTGGATGAAAATAATAACTTTGGATGATTAAATTATCACAAAATAATGTAAGAAATACTTAATAAATATTCATGTTTTTAAAATGCAAGAAAATAAATTTTAAAGCTTAAAATAAAATTATAAACATTATAGAAATTACTTTTATAACTCTTGTAAATTAATCAATGATGCAAAAATGATAATTTGAAAGAATATATACTATTTGAAAAATGTGAGGGCAAAATTGAGTATCAACATCTGCCTCTCATTACCCGGGAATGATGAAAGAGTTGTCGGGTAAAGAAAATGATGACCAATTATGTACGAATTGAGTGAGGAATGATGTTATTTAAAGAAATAAGGGCTAAACCCTCGTTCTTGAGGTTCCTACATATCCCTGGTGCTACGAGAATCATGTCATGTGTAGTTCTGGATCCACCGACGAACAAAACCGATGGAGTTGTTATAAGAGTGATCGTATGTTTCGAAAAGGATCTATTGGATGAGATATTGTTGTAAGTAACGGAAAATTTTAGGTGGAGTCATGAATGCAAAAAGAACGTTACGGGTGTATCCCAAAGAAGATATCTGAACGGTCATAAAGTAAAAGGTAGGCAATTACGGATCGTCAGCTACGTTTGAAGCAGTCAAAGGATGTGAACATTGTGAATTGAAATCGGAGCGAAGATTGCTCCTGTTTGTAGAACAGTTACCTCCGAGTTACCAACAAAGATGAAAACCTGGTGCACACGAACATATATGAGGTATTGCAAAGATTTAAACATGATGCATATTCCCTTTGGACCATGAAGTTGTCTTTGGATGCTGAGGATGATGTCCTTAGACCATGACGTCTTGGGCCATGAAGCATATGATAAGGAATTCACAGACCATGAAATGGTGCCCTCTGGCCATGCAGATGGTGCCTTTGGACTATGACGCCTTTGAATAATGGTGTAAAGTTTCAAAAGATCCTTAGGCCATGGATTGATGTCTCTCGGCTATGAGGATGGTGCCTTCACACTATGACGCCTTCGGACAAAAGTGGCGATATTCCAGCCTATGAAATGCAAAGATATGATGCTTGGTCATATGCGAGGACAAAACAAGTCTTATGTGAATAAAGAGGATAGTGCTTGGCCTTATGTAGCGTATTAGAGATAGTGTTTTAGTCATATGTAAAGAAAAAGCAATGCTTAACCTTATGCAATTACAGGGGCAGCACTTGGCCTCATGCAAGAAACAGAGACAATGCTTAGTCTCATGTAAGGAAATGCAGTGCTTAGCCTTATGCAATTAAGGAGGAAATTCTTAGCCTCATGCAATAAATGGAGACACTGCTTAGTCTCATTCAGAGGAAAGGAGACAAGGCTTAGTGTCATGCAAAGAAAAGGCAATGCTTAGCCTTGTGCACTTACGGAGGCAATGCTTAGCCTCATGCAAATAGAGACATTGCTTAGTCTCATGCAGATAAAAGGATACATGGCTTAGTCTCGTGCAAAGAAAAGGAAATTCTTAGCCTTGTGCAATTACAGAGGCAATGCTTATCCTCATGCAAGAAATGGAGACAATGTTTAGTCTTATGCAGAGGTAGGGAGAAAGGGCTTAGCCTTATGCAAAGAAAAGGCAGTGCTTAGTCTTATGTAAGAAAATTGATGAGTGACTGTGAGAGAGTGAAGTATTTCTTAGCTCGATGTGTTTGTGTTTGGAAATTTGTCGTCATAAAGGTAGTGATTTGTTGTGCGTATGTATTAGCGAATCTTTATGTTGTGTTTATCGCACCTGGATTCAAAGAAAAATTGTGAGTTTTGCGGGGAGGTTGGTTTGTGCTCTTGACTCCTTGCTTCACCTTCACTCTTGTCTTGAGGTCCTGCTTGAGTTACCCTGGGTAACATATGGTTGTCATAAAAACAAAGTTTTCGAAAAATATGTATGCATTTGACAAATTATTTGCAAGAATATAGTTGTTTGAAATGTATTATAGTACGTAAGATCAAATAATTTATATGAACTGGCTACTGTGACACATTTAGAGACATTGCAACATCCTTGCTTTAGAATTTTGAGGGTCCTCCTCTAAATTCTGCCCCAGTTTAAGTGCGTACTTCTGACAACACATTTTTGGATGTTCCACGCATGACGAAGTCGACTGAACTTACAATCTTGCCCAAGTTTCTGATCATGGAAAAATGAAGATCTTATTAAGATGTGACCAAACCACAAGGCTGCCTACATATCAAGCGTAGTTCAATTACATCAAATGGAAAAATCCAAACAATCTTAAACATGGTATCTTTTGACTGCATCTGAATTTATTGGTTTTGGCTGAATCTCTCCATCCATTTCTGCAAGTATAAGTGCTCCTCCTATTAGTACTTGATGAACCGTGTAGGGACCTTGCTAATTGGATGAAAACTTCCCCTTGGCTTCTTCTTGATGTGGGAAGATTCTCTTTAGCACCAATTTTCTCGATGTGAATTGCCTTGGCCTGACTTTTTTGTTGAAAGCTATTGCCACTCTGTTCTGGTAGAGTTGACCGCATTCATTCTCTTCCCATTAATGAGAGATTTTTCTTTGTAGCGTCTCCGTACCCATTCTATATCGCAGAGCTCAGCTTCTTGTATAATTCTTAGAGAAGGGATTTCTACTTTGGCAGGAATAACAACTTCAGTACCATAAACCAATAGGTAAAAAGTTTCCCCAGTTGATTGGCAAACCATGGTACAATTTACGAGCTGAGCAAATGGCAACTTCTCGTGCCATTGTTTGTAATTGTCTACCATGTTCCTCAATATCTCCTTGATGTTCTTGTTGGCCGCTTCTACAACTCTGTTCATTTGCAGCCTCAATGCTGTGGAGTTCTTACGCTTGATATTGAAGGTTTCACAAATGGCCTTCATCAGATCACTGTTGAGATTGGTGGCATTATCAGTGATGATTGACTCTGGTACTTCGAACCGACAAACAATGCAGTCCCGAACAAAATCTGCTACGACCTTCTTAGTTACAACTTTGTAAGATGTGGCTTCAACCTATTTTGTGAAGTAGTATATGGCCCCTAGAATGAATCTATTCCCATTTGAAGCAACGGGTTTGATCGGGCGGATGACATCCATCCCCCAAGCCGAGAAAGGCCAAGGCGAACTTGTTGCATTGAGTTCATTTGGTGGTACTAGTATCATGTCAGCATGTATCTGGCATTGGTGGCACTTCTGAACATACTTAATGTAGTTGGTTTCCATAGTCATTCAAAAATACCCTGCTCTTAGTATCTTCTTGGCTAATATGAAGCCATTCTTGTGCGGTCCGCGAGTTCCGGCATGTATTTCCTCGAGCAATCTAGATGCCTCATTGGCATTGCCACACCGTAGTAATCCCAGGTTAGGAGTTCATCAATACATAATTCCTCCCCTTTGAAAGAAATGGTTGGTTAATCGTCGAAGCGTGCACTTCTAAGTATGGGTAGCGTGCTTTGGATATTCTCTCTTTTCCAAGTATTCCTTGATGTCGTGGAACCACGGATTTCCGTCTCTTCTTCAACATGAGCATAATAAGCTGGTTGCTTATGAATTCCTATCCGGATAGGATTGATGCAATTCTTGTCTAGGTGTTGTATCATGGAAGATAAAGTGGCTAATGCATCTACGAACTCATTCTGAATCCTCGAAACATGTTTGAATTATATCTTTGTGAACCTCTTGATCAGCTCTTATACATAGTGTGGCAATATTTTTGTGTTCCTTGTAGCCCATTCCCCCAGAATCTGGTGCATCAAAAGATCTAAATCTTCGATTACCAAAGGCTTCTGAACATTCATGTCTATGGCCAACCTGAGTCCCAAGATGCAGGCCTCATACTACGCCATATTGTTAGTGTATGGAAACCTGAGTTTTGCGGATACAGGATAGTGTTGGCTAGTTTATGATACTAAGACAACTCTGATACCTACTCCTTTCGAGTTTGCTTCTCCATCGAAGAACATCCTCCAACCATCATATGCCTCAATGATTTCTTCTCCCACAAGTGACACCTCCTCATCGGGAATGGTTCGTATTCTCTGTCTACGGGATTTTAGGCCATATGGTCTTCCAATGCTTGCCCCTTGACCACCTTCTTAGTTACATAAACGATGTCGAACTCACTCAGAAATATTTTCCACTTTCCTAACTTACCCCTAGGCATGGGTTTCTGAAAGATGTATTTCAGTGGATCCATCCTTGATATGAGATATGTAGTGTATGCACAGAAATAATTCCTCAACTTCTGAGCTATCCATGTGAAAGAAAATCAAGTGCGTTCTAACTCAGATAATATATCTCCCGCTCCTTTCTTTCATTCTCATCATGTTGTCCCAGAACGTAACCAAAAGCTCCGTCCAATATGGACAATAAAGTAGCAGAGGTCTTCTTAGTTCTGGTGGGACCATAACGGGCAGTTTAGATAAATACTCCTTGATTTTGTCGAAGGCTTTCTGGCATTCTTCATTCCTGCCTATTGCAGCATCTTTCCTCAGCATCCTGAAAATTGGCTCACATATCACGGTTGATTGTGCTATGAAGCAGATGATGTAATTGAGACGCCCTAAGAAGCTCATCACATCTTTCTTATTCTTCGGAGGTGGCAAGTCTTGGATTGCTTATACTTTTTACGGGTCTAACTCAATCCCTCTGCGAATGACGATGAATCCTAACAATTTTCCACCGGGGCTCCGAAAGCACACTTTGCAGGATTCAGTTGCAAATTGTACCTTCGAAGCCGATCGAAGAATTTCCTCAAGTCTGCTATGTGGTCCGTACTCCTTTGGATTTGATGATAACGTCATCCATTCACACGTCTATCTCCTTGTGTATCATGTCATGGAAAATGGTTTTCTTGGCTTTCATGTAGGTGGCTCCTGCGTTCTTCAGACCAAACGACATCATTTTATAACATTATATTTTCCATGGCGTGATGAAGGCTGTCTTTTCAGCATCCTCCTCATCCATCCAGATCTGATGGTATCTTGCCAAGAAATCCACAAAGGATTGGAGTTCATACTTGGCACAATTGTCAATTAGTATGTGTATATTGGGAAATGGAAATAATCTTTGGGACCCGCTCTGTTTAGATCTTGGTAGTCAACACCTACTCTGGCTTTCCCATCTTTCTTCCAAAATGTCACAATGTTGGCCAACCAAGTCGGGTATTCGACCACTCTAAGAACATTGGCTTTGATTTGATTGGTGACTTCCTCCTTTATCTTCAAACTCATATCCAGCTTGAACTTTCTGAGCTTCTGCTTTACCGGTGGACACGAAGGATCAATGGGTAGCTTGTGAGCCATTATGGATGTGCTCAAACCAGTCATATCATCGTAGGATCATGCAAAGATATCTTCATATTCTTTTAGGAATATGACGTATGCGATAGATGAATGCTTATGCGTGTTTCCTTGACCGTTTCGGAATCCCCTAAGTTAACTGCTTCAATTTCGTCCAAGTTAGACTTTGGTTTGTTTTCACAATTTTCCACTTCTCTAATGGTTTCCTCAGGTATTATAACATCTTCAAGATCCTTTGAATCACTATCCTTATGTTGCGTTGTCTCATTACATGTCACAGTTGCAGGTTCATCGGGGTAGGTAATAATAATGTTGTAAAGAAAAAATGTAGAGAGTAATAATAAATACGAAAAGTAGTGATGCATTAATAAAATCAAAAAGACAACGTCAACGAGTGCGGCTCGATGAATCGAGCAATTATTTTAAAACAAAATACTGAATATGTCTCAAATGCTCAAAATTATTTTTATAATAATTGATGCAAATTTGCCAGGCTACCCAGGAACTCAACTGGCCCTAGATGGTGTAGCAGTCCAGTACTTGAGAACAACTCCTTTTTCCACGGTCTGAATGATAAGATCTTCCTCCCCCTCCTCCTCCTCAACTATCACACTACAATGCATATCTTCTTCATCTAGAAACAACTTCCAACAATAGGTTGTAGGTAACATATATATATCCACCACTTGGAACTCGACATCAAACCAGGTCGGGCATGTCTGTAGGCTGAGGTTGATTTCTCCGATGCTGGCTCTTTTGGATCCATCAAATGCCTTCACATTCATGCTTCCCATTCATATCTCGCGCATGCCTTTATCTAATCTCTTCAAAGTAGTTAGTGGGCATATGTTGAGACTGGATGCTCCATCTATTAGGACCTTGGCGATGAACTTATCCTCAAATTGCATTGTGATGTGTAATGCCCTATTGTGACTTAGTCCCTCTGATGGTAGCTCATCTTCATGAAAGGTGATTTTGTGGCTCTCCAGTACCTGCCCGACCATATTGGTCATCTCCCCGCTAGTGATGTTGGTGGGTACAAAAGCTTCATTCAGCACTTTCATCAAGGCATTCCTGTGCATGTCAGAGTTTTGCAGCAGTGACAAGATGGATATCTGAGTGGGAGTTTTGTTCAAATGATCGACAACGGAATATTCTCTTGCTTGTACCTTTCTCCTAAGGTCATGAGTTCCAATCTCAACAACGGGTGGCTTGAATGCTGCCTCCTTGCTTTTTTCCCCCAAGTTCTAAAGTGTATAAACTCTGTCAGTTCTAGTCATGCCTTGTGTCGTACCTGTCTCTTCCATCTTTGCTTTTCCTATTCTTCTGGATTCCGCAATGTAATACTATGGGATGGCATCAGACTTGTAAGATGGTGTGGGAGCTACCATCACAGTGAAGGGTGTAGTTACCTCGACTTCAAACGGTGCTTAGGTTTGTACCGCAACTAGTATGAAGGTGTTTGGATGTTTTAAGATCACCCCCTCTCGAATGAGTCTGATTGACCCTTCCGGGTCCCATTCTTTATCAGCCTCTATCAGATTCAATCCCTCACCTGTGTGATCTGGGAGAGGATTGTTACGCATATTTGGTGCAACTTCCTTTGCCTGTATGACCTTATTGTGGATCAGTGTCTGAATCTTGTCTTTTAAGGTGGGACACTCATCAAATGTATGACTCTTCTTGCCTGAATAATAGGCACATGTCTTGTTGGGGTTAATCCACTCAGAAGAATTCTCCATAGCAACGACATGGATGAGAGTGACATAACGAGCAGCCCTTAGTCTCTCGTATAGTTGGTCTATGGGCTCAGCAATTGGGGTGTATTGTCTTGGTAGCCTGCGGTCGAAGTTTTGTCGTGGTTTTTGTAGTTTTGGCGAGTGGATGGAGGTGAATTGTCATATGCAGGTTGAGTATTATAGGCGTGGTAGGTGGTAGTAGGTTGTTAGTATCTAGGTAGTTGGATTTTGTTGGTTAATATGAGAGACATTGAGGGTGAGAGAAAGGTTTGCCATGTTTCGGACCTGCTCAAGTTCTCATTGTAACTCCAAGATTTTCTATTCCAGATGTAAGACCAGTTCATTTTGCACCAGAGTGCTTCGGCCATCTGAAGTTTCGACATTCTCTGCCATGGTAGCGTTATCCTTTCTGGTACCACTCAAATCATCCATTTTCCCTTTTCCTTTGTTCTTGCTTTTAGGATCTCTTTGTGGAGGAGGAGGTGGAGGACCTCTGGATCGAGGGTGATATGCTGACGATGCCAGTATGCATGAACCAACCTCGGGGAATAGTAATAATCAAAAGAAAGAAAAAGAAAAGGGTAACCAAGTTAGTAAGGGGTATTGAAAGAATGTTTGCACTATTAAACATATTTCGCAAAGTCATACAATAATTCGCGTCCTAATTTTGGGACCTCGTTGTGCCCGAGGTAGGCCTAAGAGACACATAGACTTGGAGAAAATCGATGCCAATAATTGTGTCATTTCATTAGTGCGAAAATGAGCCAAAACTTTACTAAATCGGTAATAATAACAAAGTTACTAATGGCATTTATCTTATTACAATCGAAATCTAAAACTAAGCTAGAAAACAGTAAAGGACATCATTCCTTAATCTACTTGGTTCCTGAAGGACTTACTCCGTGCTTGGCTCTTTAGACTCCATCAATCAGGTTCCTTAGGTGCCCTCCTTCACCGCCATCCGTGTTTTGACAATATGAAAGCCTCTTTCTCATCTTCCCCTCAAGCTTCATCAATCCTTGTTCCAGATATTCCAACCTCTCTGTTGACTTAGTGGCAATTCCCATCCATTCGTTTATAGCCTCCATGTCCACTTTTTGTTGTTCCAGATGCCTAAATTCAGACTGAAAACTCCTTTTGCAAAGTCTCCTATATTTAAACAGTGCCTTAGCAACATCATCTATGATCCTGTTTTCCAGATTGTCTCCTTGTTTGACGTCTTCCGTTATATCATCTACCAACCATGATGGATAAAATCACACATGACCGACATGATAGTGGTCTGGCTCAATGGTCTCTCTTTCCACAATGATCTTCTGGGTTCCACATATGTTGTGCCTCGAAATTAAAAGGAATGATGTGCCCTTTGAAATCTGCCTTGTACTGGACCATGTTGGAAACCCGAGGTATGACCTATTTTTTCTCTTGTTTAATTACCCTTATAGGAGAATAAGGATAAATGCCCAGCAACCCGATCATTACCAAATAAGTAGTATCTCTCGACCTAATGATGAACTCACTGTTAGGAAACCATTCAAACATCCAATGTACTTGCTCGTGTGTCAAATTGCTGAAGAAACGCACCCAACTTACAACACTTCCAGGTTGTGCAAACATGTCTGAGATAAATGTCATTTTCTTTGGGTGGTGGTAGGATATATAGTCATTCAATGGCCTTCGTAGATTCTCTTGACGATATTCTCCCCTCTAAAAGTGTTCCAATAGCAAGACTTGCAGTAACAGATTACAACCTTCAAAATGTTTGAATCATTGCTTGCACCGATCTAGAGTGCGGTACAAATCAGCTAAGATCATGGGGATGATGGTATAGGTTTGTCCCTCGATGCCTTCCATTAAAGTCCTAGCAACCATGGCTAAGATAGTGTGGATCCTTCACTCTTTCATTGGAAATATCAACAAACCCAAGAGGCAGAAGATGAACACATAAACCTGACAGTGAGTCCAACCTAGGGAGGTAATGGCGAGTTCCTCATAATAGAGACGATACGACTTACTATGTCTATAACACTCGTAAAGCAACCCAAAAGGGATGTAGGATTTCTTTAAGCAGAGCAGTTATTCATTTTTCTTAAAGCCCAGAATCTTTAGAAAACTGCGAGGGGTGTGATTCTCTGGTACCAGTAATCCCGGGTATCACATGGAAACTTAGCAAAGCCTCCTATTTCTTCTAAGAGAGGAGTCCTTTCTAAGTCACCAAATTGGAAGACAACTCTTTTCTCATCCCAGAACATGGTAACGGCCTCAATCAATGCCCTATTTGGTTGGATATTAAACAAGGATGGCAAGTCTCCAAGTACCCTTCTCACATGATTCTTGTCGCAAGGCGCAAGGTCTTTCCACCAGCCAAGTAGCAAAGGTGGGATGTTTTGGACCATGCCGAACCTGGGGACTTCGTGCTTCATTTTCTGCAAACAATTAAAGGTTATCCATTTCCCCCTCCAGATTCAACCACTTCGCAATAATGATCAACATATTGGTACATTTTCTCCAAATAATGCACATAACATGATGGTGGCCATTGGTATTGTAGAAATCCTGTAGGTTTTTTGGACAACGCTTATCTTAGTGGGCTATTACTTTAACAATGTTCTAGCAGGTACTAGGTTTAACATAATGCATGTGCATTCGACATTGGAGTAAGGTTTCAAGAATGGTCTAGAATGGTACTCTCAAGTGGACAACTTGAGAGGGAAAGGCACGGGACCGTCGACTGCACCGCTGATCGACTAGTCTACCGCAAATAAGCCTTCCGATTTAAAAAGGGAAACTTTGGAAGAGCATGGACACTTATCAAGCGCCGCTATGTTGATAATTGGCACAAGTGGGGTATGATGTGGAGCATACTTTATGCAGAAATAATAACACGTTGCCAAGTATTTGCATGATAAAATATGTGAAAACAGTAAATACAATAGCAAAATAAACATTTGAAAGAAAAAGAATGAAAGACAAAAGCAAGAAGTAAGTTTAGTTCATAGAATATGTGCAAGAATGTAACAATTTTGATATAGCAATTTTGAAAAGATAAAAAGCGATCACAACAAATAAAGGTAAATAAGAGATGGATGACAAATAAAGGTGGGTAGGGGAAGGGATATACATGTAACAAAGAAAGTGATCCACATAAACCAAGTTCATTATGATAAGAGCCTAATTGCTAAGTACATGGGGTTTTCCCAGCAGAGCCGTCATGCTAACGCGCCCCGTTTTCTCGCGAAATTGGGCTTTGACATGTAACTACTCTTTTAAATGAAGGGTGGGGTGTTAAAAGAGAAGAGTCTCCACCTAATGATTTTGAGGTGCGTTAGGGCACCTATTATGCAAATAACTCTGTTTGACTGGTCAACGCCACCAAAGATCGGTAAGAGCTCAAATTACCTCAAAGAGAAGGTGTTAGGCACTCTTCGAGGTCCACAACTATGGGTCCCGCCGAACTTAAGACTATGTTAGTTATGTAATTAGGCTAAATGGTCAAATAAAAAAGAGAATAAAAAGGTCGAAGAATTTTGTTATAACATAATGATAATTAGTGCAAATCTTAGTATGACTATAAGGTTACAACTACATTGATCTATATTAAACGACTAAGTATGAATAGCAAATATATAAAGGAGGGGGGAGGGGGTCCTAAGTTTTTTTTATCCTAAAGGATCACCTCGTGCAACATAAATAATACTCTGCAACTCTTTTTAGATAGGAGTTGCTCATATTATTCAACAAGCACAAACTATCATCTCCTTATACCTGATTACTATGTTGAAGTTGTTTACTTAAAGACGTTCTAATTTAGTTATAAGTTGTACCCTATGCGTGCACTACCCGTCCCATGCCTATGGTCCAGGAGGCTTTGGAACTCTATTTGGGTAGTTCTAGACTTACTTAGGTTTCTCAAAAATGATGAAAACTAATCGCGCATACAAAACAAATAGGACTGCACATAACAGCAAAGAGTGGCACATGTTAGCCTCCGCACATAAACAAAAAGGCACGCAGGCAGTTTAGGCAACATAGATTTTCAGAATCAAAATTTAAAGTCCTATAGGAATGGTTTCTAGGTGATTTTGGATTTCCACCAGTGTACAGGCAACGGATTTTGCAGATTGAGGCGTTACAAATTCTACAAGCATGATTGCTAAATTGTTGGTGCAAGGAGGCAGTAAAAACTGTCTGAATTACCAGTGTTGGTGTTATAAGAATGTTTCTTAGGCATGTGAAAGTATCCTATAGGCAGGATTTATAGTAGTTAAAAACTAAAATTGATTTTATGTAATTTATCCCTATAGGTATATCGTCTAAGTGTGAAAATGCGACAAAATGACAAAGTAATTGATTGGCTGATTAAGATCCTATAGTCATGATATATAAAGGAGCACGTACTGAGAACAATAGAAGAAGTTCATTGATTGATTAATTGAAACCCTATAGACATTGTATCTAGGTGGACATTAGCGAAACCTGGTTATTATATCCTATAGGCATGTTGTCTAGAAGCGTTTACTAGTACACATGGAAACGAATAGCAATTACTTGAGCCAACATGTTTTTATCGAGTTAATTTAAGTATGTGCGTGATCCTTATAGGCATCCTTTCTATTGGTGTATTACAAACCAAACTAAACAACATATAAGGCATGTTGAACGAAATAGCAAATAGAACACAGAGACCCTATATGCATATTTTCTACCCTTTTATGCAAGTGTCACAATCCCAAACTACCTGGTCGTGATGGCGCCTATCATAGAACTAGGTTAGCCGACACATTTTCAGGATAATTCGACATTTCAATAACAAAGGTGTTTTTAAACAATTAATTATTGAAAACTTCATAGCATAAGTTTAAATAACAAGTGCGGAAAAAAAAAACAAAAAGCCCGACATCGAGGTGTCACAAGTCACGAGCGTCTACTAAGGACAATCTGAAAACAACTAAGACTATTACAATATGGAAAAAAACAAATATAGTCTAAGGAAGATAAGAGGGAGAAAAGCAAGGCTGCGATCGCCATGCAGCTACCTTGTCGACTCCGAGTATCCGCGATGGATGGAAGAATCAATGCTCGCTATCACGACAAGAAATCCCTGGATCTGCACACAAGGTGCAGGAGGTAATGTGAGTACGCCAACTCAGTAAGTAATAAATGTAAATAAAGACTAAGAAATAAGAAACACATAAATCCACGTCATGAAATCACGGTAAGTACAACATGCCTTCATAACATTATATAAGTCAAATCATTTGAAGATATTTTTCCAACAGTTTCAACAGAGGCTCAATAAAGTTTAGAGTAAAAGTAATAAAAATAATAAATAGCCCCTCGGGAAAAATAAGTATCATAAATCGCCCCTCGAGCATAACATCACTCAGAATCAGCCCCTCGGGCGACATCACAATCACTCGTAATCAGCCCCTCGGGCACAACATGAATCAAGAATAGTCCCTCGGGCATCATCATATCACTCACTCAGGGTACCCGCGCTCACTGGGGGTTTACAGACTCCAGAGGGGCTCCCCCAAGCGCTACAACAAGCCATCTCATGGCATAATCAATCAGGACCTCAGCCTCTCTATCTCATAAGTCAGTGCAACATGTTGCGGCGCGCAGCCCGATCCCATGATATCCTCAGAATACATGCCCTCAGCCTCACTCAGTCAGAAATCTCTCAAGCCACTCGGGCTATCAATAAAAAAGGGTGCTCAGCCAAGATATCATTTTTTATGCATCAAAACGGAGAAAAGAAGACTGAGTTATGAAATAAGTAAAATATAGCATGACTGAGTATAATTCTTAAATCCAAACAATGAAGAAATAGTAGTAAAAAAAGCCCCTAAGGGTCCAAATAACTTGGCATGAGGCCCAGATATGGCATTCAGCCAACACATAGTAATACTTTCTAAACCACAAAATATCATATAGTTTTCCAGTCAAATACGCAACTTAATAGTTGCTACAGGATGAACCAAGTCAGATCCCCAAATAGTGCACACCACACGCTCGTCATCTAGCATGTGTGCCACTTCAAAATAGTGAAACGGTTGTGAAATCCGAGGTTTCATACCCTTGGGACAAGATTTACAAGCATTACTAACCCCAAATAGGACGAAAGTCTACTCTGTGATGCCCTTACCGATCTACTCGGCCTCAAATCGCCTGAAACTATCCAAAAGCAGAATCATATCATCAATACATGGTAAAGGGACAAAGACCACGCTAAAATTATCAAATTACATCAAATATCCCGAAATTGGCCAAACCTGACCCCTGGACCCACGTCTCGGAATCCGATAAAAATCACAAAACCAGAATCCTTATCCTCTCACGATTCCATACATATCAAATTTATCAAAACTAACTTCGTTTGACCCCTCAATCACCCAATTCTTACTCTCAAGTTCCAAGCCCTAATTCCCTAATTTTAACCCTTAAATCACACAAATTGCATGCTTAATCTACTAAAAATCATCATAGAATCGAGTATTGAGTTCAAGTAGCTTACCTCCACGAAAACCCCCTTGATTCACTCTTCAAAACCCTTCAAAAAGCTTATAAGTCCGAACAAGAATGGTGGAAAATAACCCAATTTCGCGAAGTCACCAATTTATAGGTTATGCACAGCAAAACCGCATCTGCGGTACCATTACCGCACATGTGGGCTCTACTTCTATGGAGAATTATCCGCTCCTACAGATTCCACTTTTCCAGCCAACACCGCATTTGCGGTCTCCCCTTCACATCTGCGGGCTCGCAGATGCGCTCACTCATCCGCTTCTGCGGAAAATCCCCCAGGCCTTTATCTCTGCATCTGCGAGTGTCCCTCCGCGCCTGCGACAATCACATGCGGCTCTCAGTCCGCAAGTGCAGCCACACCAGAAGAGTTATACCAGCCACCTTCTGCTGCATTTTTCAAACTTCCAAACTTCCGTTAGCCCTCCGAAATCAATCCCGAGGCCCTTGGGGCCTCAACCAAATATACCAACACATCACATAATATGCCACGAACTTAGTCAAACCCTCAGAACACTCAAAACAATATCAAAACACCAAATTAACCCGAAATTCAAGTCCAAGGATTTCTATGCTTCTGTAATTCGCCAATGATGCCGAACCAACCAAACCACGTCCGAATTACCTGAAATTTTGCACACACATCACAAATGACATTACGAACCTATTCCAACTTCCGGAATTCCATTTCGACCCCGATATCTAATTTTCCATTGCCGACCGGAAATCGCCAAAAATCCATTTTCGCCAATTCAAGCCTAATTCTACTATGGACCTCCGAATAACATTCCGAACACACTCCTAAGTCCCAAATCACCTAACGAAGCTATCTGAACCGTAAAAACAAAATTCCGAGATCATTTACTTATAAGTCAACTTTTGGTTGACTTTTCCAACTAATTCACTAACTTAAAAGACAAAGTGTCTCATTTCTCTCCACAATCACTCTGAATACCGAGCCAACCAACCCAACACAACATAATATAGCTGAACCACATATAATGAAGAAGAAACGGGGGAAATGGGGCTAAACCTCTCGGAACGACCGATCGGGTCGTTACATTCTCCCCCTAATAAACAAATGTTTGTCCTCGAACGAATCTAGGAACATACCTGGATTCTCAAATATGTGTGGATATTTACTCCGCATATCTCGCTTTGTCTCCCAGGTGGCCTCCTCCATTGGCTTCCCTCTCCACTGCACCTTGACTGAAGCTATGCCTTTGACCTCAACCTTCGGACCTACCGATCAAAAATAGCTACTAGATCCACATCATAAGTCATATCACCCTCTAACTGAACTGTGCTGAAGTCCAAAACATGGGACGGGTGACCAACATACTTTCGAAGCATGGAAACGGAAACACTAGATGCACACTCGACAAGCTAGGTGGCAAAGCAAGTCTATAAGCCACCTCCTCTGCCCTCTAAAGCACCTCAAAATGCCTAATGAACTGGGGACTCAACTTTCCCCTCTTCCCAAACCGCATAACACCCTTCATGGGTGACACCTTGAGTAGAACCTTCTCCCCAGCCATGAAAGATACATCACGGACCTTCCTGTCCGCGTAGCTCTTTTTCCTAGACTGCGTCGTGCGAAGCCGCTCCTGAATCAACTTCACCTTATCTAAAGCATCCTGCACCAAATCCGTACCCAAGAGTCTAGCCTCACCCGGCTCAAACTAACCAACCGGAGATCTATACCTCCTCCCATATAAAGCCTCGTACAGATCCATTTGAATACTCGACTGATAACTATTATTATATGCAAACTCCGCGAGTGGCAGAAATTGGTCCCATGAACCCCCAAAATCAATAACACAGGCGCACAATATGTCCTCCAATATCTGAATAGTGCGCTCAGAGTGTCCATCCTTCTGAGGATGAAAAGTTATGCTCAACTCAACCTGATTACCCAACTCCCGCTGCACGTCCATCCAAAGCTGCGATGTGAACTGAGTACCTTTATCAGAAATGATGGAAACAGGAACACCATGCAGTCAAATAATCTCCCGGATATAAATCTCAGCTAACCGCTTCGAAGAGTAAGTAGTACCAACAGGAATGAAGTTTGCAGACTTGGTCAACCGATACACAATAACCCAAATAGCATCGAACTTCCTCGAAGCCCGTGGGAGCCCAACTACAAAGTCCGTGGTGATCCACTCCCACTTCCACTCCGGAATATCCAACCTCTGATGCAATTCACCTTGTCTCTAGTGCTCATACTTTACCTGGTGACAGTTGAGATATCGAGCTAAAAATCCAACAATATCATTTTTCATCCGCCTCCACCAATAATGTTGTCTTATATCCTGATACATCTTCGCGGCACCCGGATGGATGGATACTGCGAGCTGTGGGCCTCCTCAAGAATCAACTCTCGAAGCCCATCTATATTAGGCACACATATCCGACCTTGCATCCTCATCACTCCATCATCACTAATAGCTATACCCCTGGCATAACCTTGCCGGACACTATCCTGAAGAACGAGGAAGTGTGGGTCATCATATTGGCGCTCTCTGATACGGTCATAAAGTGAAGACCTAGAGACTACGCAAGCCAATACCTGGATGGGCTCTGATATATCCAATCTTACAAGCTGGCCCGCTAAGGCCTGAACATCAAGTGCTAAAGGTATCTCTGCTGCTGGAAGATATGCTAGACTTCCCAAACTCTCTTCTCGGTGACTCAAGGCATCGGCCACTACATTGGCCTTCCCCGGATGGTATGAAATAGTGATATCATAGTCATTGAGAAGCTCCAACCATCTCCGCTGAGGCAAATTCATATCCTTCTGCTTAAACAAATGCTGCAGACTGCGGTGATCAGTAAAAACCTCACAATGAATCCCATAAAAATAATGACACCAAATATTCAAGGCGTGAACAATGGATGCTAACTCGAGATCATGGACCGGATAATTATTCTCATGGGTCTTCAACTGGCACGAGGCGTAGGCAATCACCCTACCCTCCTGCATCAATACACAGCCAATGCATATTCTTAAGGCATCACAATACACGATATAAGCTCATGAAGTTGATGGAAACACTAACACAGGAGTGGTGGTCAAAGCTGCCTTGAGCTTCTGAAAGCTCTCCTCACATTCGTCCGACCACATGAACTGAGCACCCTTCTGGGTCAATTTGGTCAAGGGCGAAGCAATAGAAGAAACCCCCCCCCCCCCCCCCCCCCCC
>ML260090.1:556-52885 GCA_005239495.1 Nicotiana undulata | reverse complement strand
CCACGAAGTGACGGTAATATCCCGCCAAACCAAGGAAGCTCCTAATATCTGTAAGTGAGGACGGTCTGGGCCAACTCTGCACCACCTCTATCTTCTTCGGATCTGCATGAATACCCTCACTGGACACCACGTGCCCCAAGAAAGATACTAAGCCAAGCCAAAACTCCCACTTGGAGAATTTCGCATAAAGCTTCTCCTCCCTCAATCTCTGCAATACAAAAAATGCTGAGCATGCTCCTCCTGGCTACAGGAGTACACCAGGATGTCATCAATGAACACAATAATGAAGGAATCCAAGTACGGCTGAAATACATTGTCCATCAAATGCATGAACATTGTTGGGGCATTGGTCAGCCCAAAAGACATCACCAAGAACTCATAATGGCCATAACGGGTCCTGGAAGCCGTCTTAGGAATATCTGAATCCCGAATCTCCAGCTGATGATATCCGGATCTCAAATCAATCTTATCGAACACCCTGGCTCCCTCAAGCTGGTCAAACAAATCATCAATACGAGGCAAAGGATACTTATTCTTGAATGTATCCTTGTTCAACTCCCTGTAGTCATTACACATTCTCATGGAACCATCCTTCTTTTCTTCACAAATAACACTGGTGCACCCCAAGGTGACACACTAGGCTGAATGAACCCCTTATCTAGGAGTTCATGAAGGCATGGCAGGTTTGCAGGGAACACATCCGAAAATTCACGGACCACAAGTGAGAGTCGCAACACTGACATCCCTCACAAAAGCCAAATAAGACAGGCACCCTTTCTCCACCACACGCTGAGCCTTCAGATATGAAATCACCCTACTCGGGACATAATTAATGGAACCTCTCCACTCAACCCTCGGAAATCCCGGCATCGCTAAGGTCACAGTCTTAGTGTGACAGTCTAGAACATCATGACATGGAGAAAGCCAATCCATGCCCGATATCATATCGAAATACACCATACTGAGCAATAGTTGATCCACTCGGGTCTCCAGACCCTCAATAAACTCCACACATGACCGATACACGCGGTCCACAAAAATAGTATCGCACATCAGATTCGACACATGAACAAATGTAACTAATGACTCACGGGTCATATCTAGAAAATGAGCAGAATATGACAAAACATAGGAATATGTGGAACCCAGATCAAATAAGACTAAAGCATCACATTGACAAACTAAAACAATACCTGTAATCATAGCATCTAAGGCCATAGCATCTGGTCTGGCTGGAAGTGCATAAAAATGGGCTTGTTCTCCACCTGCTCGACCTCCCCCTCTAGGGCGGCCTCGAGATGCCTGACCTCCACCCCTAGCTTCCTGAGCGGGTGGTGAAGTAACTGGAGCTGAAGTCGATGGCTGACTCCTCTGCTAGGCGAACCCCCACGACGACGAGGAAACTGCCTTCACGTATGCCCCAACTCTCCACACTCATAATAACCCCCTGGTGCTTGAGACGGGGACTGAAGGGAACCTAGCACCAGGATAACCACTAGAAGAACCAGGCATAGATGAGCCCTGAACCCATGGTGCACGAGATGAACTCTGGGCTGGAAGGGCACTAAATGATGAGCGGCCCAGATAAGAACTGCGAGGACCATGCCCCGATGATACACCACTACAAGCTGGGCCAGCTAGCTGAGCAAGCCTAAATGGGTAGCCTCTGCTATGCTGAAACTGACCCTTGGAGGGGCCACCACCAAAGCTACCAGATCCTTGAGGCCTCTTGGCCTCCCTCTCATCTCTCTCCTGGCGGCGAACTGACTTAATCTCTTGGGCAATATCAACAATCTGCTCAAAAGTAGCACCCGATACTCTCTCTGGTCATAAGCATCTGGAGCTGATAAGTGAGGCCATCCATGAACCTCCTGATCCTCTCTCTCTCTCTCTCTCTCTCTCTCTATGTAGGAACCAACCAAACTGCATGACGGATTAGCTTTGAAAATCTCATCTCATATTGCGTCACATTCATATCATCCTGACGCAACTGCTCAAACTGCCTGCACAGCTCCTCTCTGCGAGACTGTGGTACATACTTCTCTAGGAAGAGAGTGGAAAACTACTGCCAGGTAAGGGGCGTTGCACCAACAGGCCTACTCCTCTAGTAAGCCTCCCACCAAGTAAAACCAGCTCCTGAAAACTGAAAAGTAGTGAACGAGAACCCACTGGTCTCCAATACACCCGATGTACGAAGAATCCTCTGACACTTGTCCAAGAAGCCTTGGGCATCCTCGCCCCCGGCACCGCTGAAAGTCGGATTCTAAAGTCTACCCAACCTCTCTAATCTATGCTGCTCGTCATCAGGCATGACTGGAATCACATAGTCTTGAGCAAGTGCAACCGGCTGGGATGGAGTTGGCCCCAGTGTCTGAAGACCCTAAATAACCTCCTCAAGTGTACGGGCGGCAGGAGTCTGAGTGCCTCCCCCGGCCTGAGAAGTAGCTACTGTAGTAGAAACAGCGACTACCTAGGCAAGACTGGTGCACACGGTCAAGATCTGAGCCAAGGTCTCCTAGAGACCTGGGATAACAATAGGCACGGCTGGTGCTTGGGCAGGTCCTGCTGGAACATCTACAGTTGGGGCCTGGTCTCGAATAACATGTGGGTCTACGAGTACTGCCCCAGATGTTGCGCGGGCTGCACCTCTACCCCTACCACGGCCTCGACTGCGTTCTTGACCACTCGTGGGTCCCACTGGTGGTTGATCATCCTGACCAGTATTATGTGTCCTCACCATCTGTGAGAGAATGAAACAAAAGAAGTTTAGTTACCAGAATCAACAGATTCACACGACAAGAATTCAAGAATGTGAGATTTTTCCTAAGGGTTCTGCAGCCTCTCGAAGATAAGTACAAACGTCTCCGTACCGATCCTCAAGACTCTACTAAACCTGCTCATGAATCGTGATACCTATGCAACCTAGGCTCTGATACCAACTTGTCACGACCCCAAACTACCCGGTCGTGATGGCGCCTATCATAGAACTAAGCCAACCGACACATTTTCAGGATAATTCGACATTTCAATAAAAAAGGTGTTTTCAAACCATTAATTATTAAAAATTCATAGCATAAGTTTAAATAACAAGTGCGGAAAGAAAACAAAAAGCCCGACATTAGGGTATCACAAGTCACGAGCGTCTGCTAAGGACAATCCGGAAACAACTAAGACTATTACAGTCTGGAAAACACTATTATAGTCTAAGGAAGATAAGAGGGAGAAGAGCAAGGCTCCGACCGCCATGCAGCTACCTTGCCGACTCCGAGTATCCACAATGTATGGAAGAATCAGTGCTCACTATCATGACCAGAAATCTCTAGATTTGCACACAAGGTACAGGGGTAATGTGAGTACGCCAACTCAGTAAGTAATAAATGTAAATAAAGATTGAGCAGTAAGAAATACATAAATCCACGTCATGAAAACACGGTAAGTACAACATGCCTTCATAACAGTATATAAGTCAAATCATTTTGTTTTAAAATCCAATTTCAGAAAAAAAAAACCATTTTAAGATATTTTTCCAACAATTTCAACGGATGCTTAATAAATTTTAGAGTAAAAGTAATAAAATCATAAATAGCCCCTCCGGAAAAACATGTATAATAAACCGCCCCTCGGGCATAACCTCACTCAGAATCAGCGCCTCGGGCAACCGCACAATCACTCCTAATCAGCCCCTCAAGCACAACATGAATCAAGAACAGCCCCTTGGGTATCATCATATCACTCACTCAGGCTACCCGCGCTTACTGGGGTTGTACAAACTCCGGAGGGGCTCCTACAGCCCAAGCGCTATAACAAGCCATGTCGTGGCATAATCAATTAAGCCCTCGACTTCTCATATCTCATAAATCGGTACAACATGCTGCGGCACGTAGCCTGATCCCATGATATCCTCACAATGCAGGCCCTCGACCTCACTCAGTTAGAAATATCTTAAGCCACTCGGGCTATGTATAAAACAGGGTGCTCAGCCCAAGATATCATTTTTTATGCATCAAAACGGAGTAAATAAGACTGAGTTATGAAATCAGGAAAACATAGCATGACTGAGTATAAATCTTAAATCCAAACAATGAGGAAATAGTAGTAAAAAAGCCCCTAAGGGTCCAAATAACTTGGCACGAGGCCCAAATATGGCACGAGGCCCAAAACATCGTAATACTTTCTAAAACACAAAATATCATATAGTTTTCCAGTCAAATACGCAACTTAATAGTTGCTACGGAACGGACCAAGTCATATCCCTAAACGGTGCACGCCACACGCTTGTCATCTAGCATGCGCGCCACTTCAATATAGTGAAAAGATGTGAAATCCGGAGTTTCATACCCTCAGGACAAGATTTACAATATACTTACCTCAAACCGGACGAAAGTCTACTCCGCGATGCCCTTGCCGCACGACTCGGCCTCAAAACGCCCCGAATCTATCCAAAATAAGAATCATATCATCAAAATATGCTAATTGAACAAAGCCCACGCGAAATTATCAAATTATATAAAATAAATCCCGAAATTGGCCAAACCTGACCTCGGGCCCACGTCTTGGAATCTCATAAAAATCACTAAACCAGAATCCTTATCCTCTCACGATTCCATACATATCAAATTTATCAAAATCTAACTTCGTTTGACCCCTCAATCACCCAATTCTTACTCTTAAGTTCCAACCCCTAATTCCCCAATTTTAACCCTTAAATTCCACAAATTTCATGCTTAATCTTCTAAAAATAATCATAGAATCAAGTATTGAGTTCAAGTAGATTACCTCCACTAAAATCCCCTTAATTCACTCTCCAACCCCTTCAAAAAGCTCCAAGTCCGAACAAGAATGGTGGAAAATAACCCAAATTTTGCGAAGTCTCCAATTTATAGGTTCTGCCCAGCAAAACCCCATCTACGGTCCCATTCCCGCACCTACAGACTCCGTTTCTATGGAGAATTATCCGCTCCTGCGGATTCCACTTATCCAGCCCACACCGCATCTGCGGTCTCCCCTTCTCATCTGCGGGCTCGCAGATGCGCTCACTCATACGCTTATGAGGAAAATCCGCCAGGCCTCCAGCTCCGCATCTGCGAGTGTCCCTCTGCACGTGCGACCATCGCACTTGCGCCTCCTCGTCCGCAGGTGCGGCCACACCAGAAGAGTTACACCAGAAGCTTTCTTCTGTATTTTTCCAACTTCAAAACTTCCGTTAGCCCTCCAAAATCAATTCTCAGGCCCTCGGGGCCTCAACCAAATATACCAACACATCATATAACATCCTACAAACTTAGTTGAACCCTCGGAACACTCAAAACAACATTAACACACCAAATTAACCCGAAATTCAAGCCCAAGGATTTCTAAACTTCCGAAATTCGCCAACGATGCTGAAACCAATCAAACCAAGTCTTAATTACCTAAAATTTTGCATACATATCACAAATGACACTACGAACCTATTCCAACTTCCAGAATTCCATTCCGACCCCGATATCTAATTTTCCACTGTCGATCGGAAATCGCCAAAAATCTATTTACGCCAATTCAAGCCTAATTCTACCACGAACCTCCGAATAACATTCCAAACATACTCCTAAGTCCCAAATCACCTAACGAAGCTATCTGAACCATAAAAACAAATTCTGAGATCATTTACTTATAAGTCAACTTATGGATGACTTTTCCAACTAATTCACCAACTTAAGAGACTAAGTGTCTCATTTCAATCCACAATCACTCCGAACCCAAGCCAACCAACCCAACACAACATAATAGAGCTGAACCACATATAATGAAGCATAAATGGGGGAAATGGGGCTAAAACTCTCAGAACGACCAATCGGGTCGTTACAACAAGCATTAGAGTATACCCGTTGTCCCCCAAATTCATTAACACCCCAATTGTTTGTTTAGAAATTATTACATGTCCAGCTAATGAATATAAATATAAGTATAACACAAGGAAAGACTGCAGGCCCAAGAGCAGGCCCAAATCAAAATAACCCAATGTTGCCTGGATCTTCAACAAGCTCACTTTCACACGAATAGCACGCCCAGATCTAAGCGCCTCTCAAACAAGAGAATGTACCCATTTGCACAGTCCAAAGCCACAAATGAACTCATACCAGGACAAACATTTACAGATTGACCACTCGACCCAAATACATTATCGAACCACACATGAAATCAATTAAACAACCCTGAAGTAATACATCATAAATCCAGGATTGCATGACATTTAGCAGGATTCACATAAAACATATTGGTATTTCAGAAGCAAGAGTGACATTATTGATTAATCAAAGAACATGAGAAGTAGCAGAATTAGTAGGGCTTAACTTCAACCCGGTAGATTTGACATGGCAAACTAACAACATAGGTTCAATCGTTCAACATGTGATAGAATGTGGAGGACAGACATAACATTAAGAGAATTTAGGAGACATGCCACTTAGAGTAATAAGGTAAGCATGCCAGGCACATACAAGATGAATACGCTAAGCTTTCCAGACTGAATTTAGAGTAAAGTATAAACTAGAATTAGCCTAAAAAACTAAGAATCTAAGTCATGGAGGTCTGATAGAGTTATAGTCAGAGGATAGAGATAACACATAGTAAACAAGAAAATAAGCATGATCTAGAACAACCAATAAGAATCCTAATCATGTTGAGTATAACACAAAGGTTCCCAAGTTCAAAGATATCATGGTGGGAAGACATGTCAGCTTAAGGTCAATTAGAGCAGACATATTTCAGAACTTAAACATGTCGTCTATACATGAACATGGAATCTAAATGTATTAAGATTCAACTAGGAGCATAAACAGTACCAAAGAATGCAGGATTGACCAAGAACCCAAATAAAGCAACGGGTTTTGTTAAAACATTACTCCAACAAAAATGATTCATGTAAGTAGTAAAAAACAGAGTTCACATAAAGGAATTATCAGTAGAATTTTATTAAGGAAAATTCTAGGTAAGAGATGATGTTCTAGGAATTTCAGTGCGAGAATTCAAAACAAGGCATGAGAAACTTACAATAAACAGAACAACAACAAAGGAAACTTAAAGATACAAAGTCATTCAAGTTGAACATATAGGAGTTCAAAGAATTAGGCAAGTTGTGACACCTAGGAGATTCAGAATTGCAGAATAGCTGCAATGCAAGTACAATTGCCAATGATTACAACACAATAATGGAGTCATATTTGTTCAAATAGCCTGGGTATATGAAGCACTGAAACCAGCAAAAGAGGATAGAATTGCAAAAGTCAAGTCACACACCAGTTTGCAGATTCAACAAACAGAATAGAAGAGAAGGCTAAGTATCAGAAGCAGCTTGAATATCACCAGCAAAGGGAACAAGCAAAAGACCTAAGTCCTTGTGTGTCAGAGTTCACAGGAGCCTCAAATGAGCCCCGAGTAGTGCTCTCACTAGGGAGGTCGTTAGAGAGGGTTTTGATGGCCTTGGCTTTCAACCGACCAACAACAATAGATTTAGAATAGTATCGAATGTGCGAGATTATGAGACTATAATAGTGATTAAGTTCTTCCAAGGGGGAATTGGGGATGGGTTTATATAGTAGTAGAAACTGAAAGATCAAACATAGAAAGAAGACTAATCACACAGAATAAGGAAAGAAAACCAGTCATATAAAATAAGGAAAAGAAAATAAGTCACATAAAATAAGGAAAAGACCACATGCTAAATGATTTCAAATCAGAATTAGGCAACTTTTAAGGGAAACCCTAATCACGCAGAATTGATGAAAATGTACCCAAATCGGAGAGATACTCCGTGTCATTTGACATACCTAGCCGAAATCCTATAATATCTTCATGAGCGAGCCCATCTGGACCCAATTTACACAAGATACACCTTCTATATATGGAACAACACTCAGTATTACCATATCAGACAAGTGGTAAGCATACATAAAAGGCAAGAGATCTATGGTTCGAAGGAAAAATGCAGAGAAAGGGGTGAGACAATTATAGTCTCTAGGGTTTAGGTTTGAGAGATGAAAGGGAGTGTTTGAGGGCGGTCGTGGGTTGAGAATGGGCTAGGATTTAGGTTGAGGAGATATAAGGAGAAAGGGGAAAGTATTGTGAGTCGTTGATCATTTTTTATCAACTGCTTAGAATTGAAACGAGATGGGTCGGGTGTAATGGGATTGGACTAGGGCAGACCTATTCGGTCGCTTGGTGTTGGGCTTCTAGTGTCGATCAGGAATGGGCTCATTTGTTTGGACCTTAACTTGTTTGAAAATAGCCCTAATTGGGACTATAAATTAAATAAACGAAAATAATTTATAAAAAATACTTAATAAATAGTAAACGTATTACTTATACAATAAAATGATTGAAAATAACAGCATGTCAGCATAAAAATATTAAAAATGCTATTTTAGCATGAATAATGTAATAAATGTGTGTGCACAACATATAGGCTATTGCTGCAAAATTATGTAAAATAGCTTTAAAATACAAATATAATTACATAAAATAAAGTAAAATATTCTGAAACATATATGTGGATGCAAATAATAACTTTGGATGATTAAGTCATCATAAAATAATTAAGGAATAATTAATAAATATTCAAGTAATCAAAATGCAAAAATATCAATTTTAAAGCTTAAAATAAAATTATAATAATTAAAAAAATTACTTGCATAACTCTTGTAAATTAAGTAATGATGCAAAAATGATATTTTGAAAGTATATATATACTATTTGAAAAATATGTGGGCAAAATTGGGTATCAACATCAATCAAAACCCCATTCTAAAACCTTTGTACACTATCGATGATGAAAAAAACACGCAGAAACTCATAAACATTCATCAGATCAACAAGTCATACATCTACCTCTCCTTCGACAAGAGCTATAGCCAATTTCTAAGCCGACTTACTATATTATCCTTCCAAATATATCGCAATTAAATCTGATAGAATCTATTTAGGTCTAGAGACCCATCTTATCAAATATAACCGCCTTACTGACATGCCACACCAATTAAACTTGGAGCCACAACTGTGCAATCCGTGTACTAGTAAGCAACAATCCAAATGTATTAGAACATGGAAAATGACTCAAATGATAAAGCCATCCTGCAAGTTCAAAAAATACCACCACAAGCGCAATGCTACGTACCCATCACAGATAGTTGAATCAAGACACACAAATCTAACAAAAAGAATCATGTCCCTACATAGCCCAGGTGAAAAGTGTGACCCCATCCAAACATGGGTCCATATGAAATACCTCAAGACACCATGCTCAAAATCAACAACTACACGCAATTCGACATCACATACATGAAGTGTATGACCATAACCACAGAGAAGAAAATAACACAATACACCACAGCTCGGAGAGGACATAACCAAGGTGCAATCAACCATTAGACACCCTAATAACCATCTCGTACAAATCCCGCTACAAGACCCAAACAGAACCACACTATGTGTGCTTATAACCAATCAAATCACAACCCCTCGTAGCATAAAGGAGTAACACATAGATCATATCAAAACACGAATAAGCTCAACTCTTCAGAATGGCACATCCTTCAACAATAGCAGTATGAAGTCAACCAATCTTACCCGGTATAGAATACATATCCTCATTGGGTCTACCAAATGGGCCCTATATCAACTCTGGTCATCCACAAATAGATAAATAACAATCTGAAGGTTCACAATGACCTAACCAAAACACATTCAATCATTTGTATAGGTTTATCCACACCTTTAATATCCACAACCACGAAACAATTTGTTTCAGAGAATTCTCGGTCTCCAAATTCATAAAACATACGAATCACCATATCTGATCCCAAATCCATTGCCCGAATGTCTAACACATCTCTCATACACGATCTTCTCACGAGGAATACTTCTAATATTCTTATGTGCCACATAGCAAAAATCAAGAATATCAACAGTCAATCAACCAGGCGAGTACCGCCGTACCAATGAAGCATCCGTAAGTCAACACATAGTGTGCCTTCTGAAATACGCGCCCTTCCCAGAAATTACCAAGTTGTGCCGAAATTCGAAATCATTTGTGTTGCATAAACCCATGATCTTACTTTTGGAACTGAATCATATACTTTCATGCATGCAAGTCTCAATCCCACCCAACACACCGCATCTATCATGCCATCATATGAAAAGTATGAGAATCTCATAATCAATTCCTGAGTCACAAGTAAAGTACATATTTGATCAGCCTGAAACCTTCCATTTGATCCAATCTAGTAGAAAATCAAAATACTCAACATGCTCCTCACGCCGGTAGGAAATATCCATCTCAAACTGTGGTAGAAACCATCAAGAACACTCTAAAATACATTTGCGCATAATCAAACCATCATAACTAAATCTTTGTAACTCAACCAAGTCACGCAGGTCGCCAAAACCCAAAAGCATTGCCACAAAACACCTGTAGAATGTCACCACATCCTACATACCCAAAGAATGGACTATAACCATTACCGTGCTGATCTAACCTACTATCAAGTTGTCATAATTCTTCGATTTTTTTAATGAATAGCCTTCATGACACTTCTCCTTTCTAGAACACCATGATCCTTACCCAAAATTCACCACAAAAAATCTCTAACATAAAACCACATGTCTGGTATTCATTGCCTCGTGGTTTGATTCTTCCGTTGCATGTCAAAACCCGGCGCTAGGCTCTCCGACTTTGACATGTATTAAGGCTTCGGAGCCATAGACTAAAGAAAATGGAGTTGCTCCGGTACTAGACTTTGATGACGTCCGATATGCCCATAGAACCTCGGGCAATTCTTCTCTCCACTTCCCTTTGGATTCGATTAGCCTTTTCTTCAAGTTTTGGATGATATTTTTATTCGTTGATTCGGCATGTCTGTTTCCACTGGGGTGATATGGCGTCGATAGTATCCTCTTTATTTTGTGATCTTCGAGGAATTTTGTTACTTTACTGCTGATGAATTGTTTGCCATTGTCACACATTATTTCCGTAGATATCTTCACCTTTCTGATACTGAAATGTATAATATCATCTAATGTAAATATCAGATTCTAGCCATATAATATTCCAAAATATTCTCAATTTCTACATATAAATCTTTAACCCATTAGAACCTTCTCGAGAGTCATTTACTCTGTTCAAATCCCAATTGCACCACCTAAGTAGGTCGAACGACCTGTGCCCCATTAGCACAACAACACCCAAAGAAGTAACCCCCCGCCTTAATGCAATCGAGTAAATTCCTACTTCATGCGCACTACATCCGTCAAGAATAACAACTAAAATTATTCCACGATTTACATCTACCCGTAAAGTGTAATATAACCAGTATCCGGAAATTCCCTTATTCGAATCACCCTCAATCTCAACCTCTACAAGTCATAACCGATTCAAAAGTATGCCTCAAACAAAAACCATGACAATACATAACCATGCAATCAAATCGTCGATAGCCGACTCCCCCACTTGGCTCAAAGCTATAGATCAAACACTCGATAACTCAAATTACCTGTAACTACCCGGTCTGTCATTACGCGGTATACGCATCTATTCCCTTATTTATGTCTTGTAGTAGCTCGGTTAGACTGTTCGTGAAGTGTTGGGATTGGTTGGTTCGGGTTCGGAGTGAAAATAGAGTGGATTGAGACACTTAGTCTCTAACAAGAGCTTTAGAGTTGGAAAAGTCAACCCGGAGTTGACTTATTGGTAAACGACCTCGGAATACGGGTTTTATGGTTCGTATAGCTTTGTTAGGTAAATTGGGACTTAGGAGTGTGTTCAGAATATTTTTAGGATGCCCGGTGCAGAATTAGGCTTGAATTGGCGAAGTTAGTATTTTGGTGAATTCCGGTTGATAGGCGAGATTTTGATCCGAGGGTTGGAATGGAATTCCGAGAGTTTTTGTAGCCTCGTTATGTCATTTTGGACTTGCCCGCAAATTTTCAGGTCATTCGGAGATGGTTTGGTTGGGTTTTTTATCAAATGCGTGTTTCGGAAGTTTTTGAAAATCATAGGCTTGAATCGGATGAGAATTAATGGTTTTGATGTTGTTTTTGGTATTTTAATGGCTGGACAAAGTTTGAATAACCATGTTTGATATGTTGGTATGTTTGGTTGGGGTCCCGAGGGGCTCGGGCTTGAATTCGGGGTTAAACGGAAAGTTGGAACCCAAATATGCAGCTGAAGCTGCTGTTGGTGGTGCGATCGCACCTGCGATGCTTGGGCCGCAGGTGCGGATATCGCAGACGCGAGAAGGATGGCGCAGGTGCGAGGTCTGGTCACTGGAGCGGAATGCGGATCGCACCTGCGAGGTTGCAGGTGCGGGGGATGGGGTCGCTGGCGCGGGCTCTGGGTTTTAAGTGAAGAACCGCTAGTGCGGTCAATATGTCGCCCCTGCGGGCCCGCTGTTGCGATAAAGATGCCGCAGGTGCGAAAGAGGTCGCAAGGGCGGATGGAGGTCCGCACCTACGATGTCGCAGGAGCGGGAAGAGTATCGCGGGTGCGGGAGCTGGGAAACTTAAGTGGTTTTCGCAGGTGCGGTTGAAAGGTCGCACCTGCGGATTCGCAGGTGCGGGAAAGGCACCGCTATTGCGGAAATGCCTGGGCAGAACCTATAAAAGGCAGCCTTCGCGAAATTAGTCTTCTTTCACCATTTTTACACACGGGTTGGAGGTTTTGAAGGGGTTTGAAGAGGGATTTCGTTGTTTCTTCAAGGAGGTAAGTTTCTTGGACTCAAAACTCGTTATATTGTGCATTAAGAACGATTTTAGGTTGAAATCTTTGGTAAAAACAGTAGAAAAATGGTGGTTAGGGCTTGGGTTTAAGAGAAGAAGAATGGGGGAATTGGAGGACCATTTGAGGTCCGATTTTCGTGTTCTTGGTATGGTTAGACTCGGGAAAAGACAAGGAACCTAGTGTTGTGAAAATTTCTAACTTTCGAGACGTGGGCCCGAGGGCCGGGTTTTGACCGAATTCGGGAATTTTGGTATTATTGCTAAATTTTGATTGGGGGATTGTTCCTTAGCACATTTTGACACTATGAAATTGAATATTGATAGATTTGGAGCATTTGGAGGCCGATTCTCGAGGAAAGGGCCCGGCGGAGTAGAGTTGAGCCGGTTTCGAGGTAAGTAACGGCTTCAACCTTGGAACTGAGGGGTTCAAAACCCCAATGTACATGCTAATTGATGATAGTTACTATGATACACTCGCCAAGTGACGGGCATATGAGTGTTGGTTGATTTGTTGTGGCCCGGCTTATCCCCAGGCACGGTTTAACTGTTGTTCCACCATGATATCGGTACTGTGAAGGCTATTAATGCGTAGAAACTAAAAGAAACATAACAAGTATAAATGATAAGACTTCATGTCTATATGTGGAGACCGGAAAGGGTCCGTTACTGTTGTTTCTATTGCGAACTTTACTTGTGCATACTCAGTCCTGTTATTATACATGTATTCGTATTTCAGTCTCAGAAATCATTTATTTATCATGCATTGCCATTTATTGGGCTGTTTACATAATGAGAGTGTTATGAGGAGACTGGAAATTTTGACTGAGTATGGGCCTAGAGCCAAACGTTGAGATGGTATACCCTTCGTGGGCTTGATATATATATAGCGCTTGGGCCATATCCTTGGCGGCCCCTCCGGAGTCTTTACACCCCCAGTGAGCGCACAGTTATTGAGGGATGGATTTCCCTGGACATGGATTTGTCCGAGATATGAGATATTGAGGGATGGATTTCCCTGGACATGGATTTGTCCGAGATATGAGATATAGAGGGATGGATTTCCCTGGCACAGATACTGTTTATGAGATATGGAGGGATGGATTTCCCTGGTACAGATTATGGATGAGTATGATATCCCGGAGATGGATTTCTCCGAAAGGCTGAATTGGCCTGCTCCCTCGGTACTTAGTGACTGAGTCACCACGTCGTACATGTTACGAGATGGATTTCCCTGGGCCAATGGCCAATTATGGGTACTGAGAGGACCACATGTGAGAGTTGCATGATACATACATGGCATTTAATTGTTATTTACGGATATTGTCACTGATATACTCGGTTATTCCTGAAATATTCATTATTTGAACTGTGATTTACGGAGGTTGAGTTCGTCACTACCTCCTCAGACCGTAGGTTGTTTTCGTTACTTACCTGCACACTGTGTGTGCAGATCCAGGTGCACCGAGATTTGGCGCCGATCGGTGATAGCAGCTTATCTCTCAGAGCCGACGAGGTAGCAGCTGGCGTTCGCTGTCCCGTCCCTCTTTTCCTTATTCTCCCTCCTGTATTAGAAATTGGAAACTTAAAACTTCAGTATTATTTCTCAGTTGTATTGATGTTAGTAGCTCATGACTGCGTGACTCCAGATCCTAGATTGATTGTTGGAGCCTATTTTCTTCTATTAGACTGTTTTAAATGATTAAAATTTCCGTATTTCTATGAGTTGAGCCAATAATGAGTAAATTTCTCTAGTAAATGAATTGAGTATTGTTGTAGCGGTTGGCTAGCCTGGTTCCACGACAGGCGCCATCACAACCCGGAAACGGGTCGTGACATTACCCATACTCTATTACTACCACAATACCGTAGGGAGATTCAACTAAATTCATCATAAGCTCACATAACACAAACCATATAGTACCTCAAATCATCTACTAAGATCGCATGCATCCACGTGACGGTCAGGTCAACTATTACAACCGATCCTAACTCTAATCACACAAATATAACCCACTGGTAGAAAAGAAAACCTCCGCACAACATCATAAGGATCACACATTTGTAGATTATCCCGCAGGTGATAGCCCACCCGCTTAGCTTCAAACTGACATCTCTCTGTAACCTTTCACAACCACAACTACTAGCCATCGCTAAATCTTCCTGAGTCTGTACACACAACAAGACATGCAAATCAACTTCGTCCCACAATTAAACAACATGAAAAATCTTCCAACATACTGATAACTCGAGACTATACGTCACATCATGACATAAATCAAGCACCCAATAGTTTATTTTACATCCCAAGAAAACTCTTCCCCTCACATTCAAACCATCTGAACACATCCTGTAGTCACATCATACTCATCATATGGTCATCCAACCACTCATCGAGCCACAAATTCCACTAATAAGGACACTACCGGACTTATAAGTCCAAAAGCACGTGCACACACAACCAAAATCCCCATGCTCGAGCTACAGTCAAAACCCGACCTCAAGTCCTTCAGACTGGCCCATCAGCAGGACACAAAAATCACACCTCGCACGTCATCCATGGAATCACAAGCCGTCGATGCACAGCTGATACCATGTGATCATATGCGTATATGAATGCGTGGAAGGAATTTAAAGAATTACACTTCAAGCTGAATCAATGTCGCACGACAAGGAAAGAAAGATGGGAAGTTTATCCTAAATTCCCTGTAGCCACTTGAAGATAGGTATGGATGTCATCATACCGATCCGCAAGACTTTAAAAGACACTTGCTCATGACTCGTGGAACCTATGAACCTAAAGCACTGATACCAACTTGTCACGACCCAAAATTCAACTAGCCATGATGGCACCTAACCCAACCTGCTAGGCAAGCCAGTTAACAATAAACCAATTCAAAGGAGATTTATCCAAACAAATAAATGATAAAATAACTGAATCTTTATACATTTCCCAAGGACTGGTAGTACAAATCATGAGCTTCTAAGATTTAGAATTTACAAAGCTGGTATGAACTAAAATACATCAGCTGTTTGGAATGTACATAAAAAGATTTGCATAAGTCTAAAGCTACCATGAGAAATAGGTAACTAAAACCGGAACACAAGTACGTTTTCAATGCTAGCTCCCTCCATACACAGCAACATCAACATCCAAAATCTGCACACAAAGTGCAGAAGTGTAGTATGAGTACAATCGACCTCATGTACTCAATAAGTAACAAACCTAACCTTAGGCTGAAAGTAGTGATGAGCTTGGACAAATAGTCAAAGTCAACAATATAATGAAAGTAGTACAAGAAAAAACTCAAAGATGCTCAGCTTAGCTCGTTCACAGTTACGGAAAAATAGGCATGCTTTTCAAGTATATTAAAACCCAAATCCTTCACCGAAATCACCAAAATATGCGTAAGTCAGAAACCTTTGATTTTTTCCAAAATCATTCAACAACATATAAGATGATTCAATCTCAGATAGCTTGAGAAAAATACATCTTTATGCCTACACGTCAATGTGCATGTGAAGTCATAAAAGTCACAAAACTATGTATCATGAGAAAATACAGCTCTATGCTTGTATGTCAAGTATGCATGTCGGATGCAATGTGTTATAATGATGAACTCATGAACTCACACTCTCAGAGTACTCAATATCACAGTCTCACACTCCCACTCCTCATGCTCAATAACTCAACACACTCAATCACTTAGCATTATACGGTACCTGCTGTGGCGCACAACCCGACCCGATCATGAATCAACAGTGTTGCGCTCTCTGTGGGTGTGCAGATTCCGAAGAGACGGATCCTACCCAAGTGCTAATATAACCTGCTGTGGGGTGCAACCCGATCCATATAAAGCCATAAGGTCGATTGCGATGTGCAACCCGATCCACATATAGCCATAAGGCCTGTTGCGGAAAGCAACCCGATCCACATATCGCACTCTTAACATGTCTCACATGCCCCAACTCAGTCATCAGTCTCTCAGCTCACAAGTCTCATGCCAATCAGCCCAATCAATGATAACATGTTGTGACAACAAATGATAGTAGAGACTTAGATATGATATGCAAATGAATGAATATGACTTAGTATGTAACTACAATTTAAGCAAATATCTCAACAACTGAAATGACCTCAGTGAGCCCCCCAACAGAACAAACATATAGCCTAAATATGGTTTCTAACACGGATCACATCCCAATTACTCTATCACGCAGAAATTTCAGGGATAAAGACAAGATTAAGTAACTACATAGTACCACCGATTAACCAAGCCATAATTAACATAGTGCACGCCCACACGCCTGTCACCTAGCATGTGCGTCACCTTACCCCAAACACATAACATGCATATTAGGGATTTATACCCTCGGCACCAAGTTTAGAAGTGTTACTTACCTCGAACAAGACAAATCTAATACTGAGCAAGCCAAACGATGTTCCAAAAATGCCATCTTGTGCATACCCACCTCCGAACGTCTCGACACTAGCAAAAAGCAACTCAAATACATCAAATGAAGCCCAAAGAAACAATTTCAAATGATAAAGGCCGAATCTTTAATAAAAAGCCCTAAGTCAACAAAAAAGTCAAACTCGGGCATGCACCTTTGAACCCAAAAAAACTCACAAAATCCAATAATACATTCAATTACGAGTCCCGCCATACTAGTTTCACTCAAATCTGAATCGTTGTTCAAAACTCAAGAATTTTCTCTATGAAACTTTAGTCACAAACCCCAAACTTTCTCTTTTGAAATCATTAACCAAATGCTTAAAATGAAGATAAATTCATGAAATATACATAAAACCGAGTTGAACACTTACCCCAATCCATATGGTGAAAATCGCCTAAAACATCGCTTCAATTCGAGCTCCATAACTCCAAATATGCAAAAATGGTCGGAACCTCAGAAATAGAGACTTTATAATCACATGGAAAATTAATGAACCTCGATCGCGGAACAACCTTCCCGATCGCGATGAATAACCTACACTGCCTCCACAAATATGCTATGTGATCGCGAACCTAGTCATGCGAACGCGGAGTACATAGGCGCCCACTCCGTGACCCCGTTTCCTCATACGCGAACGTGATGAAGATGTTCCCAATTCTAGCTCTCAACTCAGCCCTTTGTGAACGTGATGGCTCTTATGAAAACGCGATGCCCAATCTCCAGAAACCAACAGAAATGCGTACATCTACTCGTGAACACGAAGAAGGAACTGCTCAACTCCAGATTTTTCATCTACACGATCACACCTCTAACTTCGCGATCACGAAGAAGACTTGGTGCACAGACACCAACAGGAACCAGCAAGGCCAAAATGAAGGAAAATGATCTGAAATGCGCCCGCCTCACCGAGCCCCTCGGGACCTCGTCCGAACATACCAACAAGTCCCATAACTTAACACAAACTTATTCGAGGCCTCAAATCACGCATAACAACATTGAAACGACAAATCACACTTCAAATCAAACCTAAATGAACTTTGGACTTTGGACTTCCAAAACTCGCGCCGAAACATATCAAATCAGTCTCGAACGAATTCAAATTTTGCACACAAGTACCAAATGACATGACGAAGCTATTCCAATTCCTGAAACTACAATCCGAATTCGATATTCGCAAAGTCAACTCTCGGACAAACTTATGAACTTTCCAAACCTTCACATTTCCAACTTTCGCCAACTAGCGCCGAAACCTTCTAGAATTATCCAAATGCAAATCCGGGCACACGCCCAAGTCCAAAATCACCATCTAGACCTAACGTTACCATCAAAACTTCGTTCCAAGATAAAATACACAAAAGTCAAACTTGGTAAACTCTTCCAACTTCAAGTTTAAAACATGAAATCCATTCTTCCAAATTATTTCCGAATAACCTGAAAATCAAAACCGACGATTCACACAAATCATAATATACCATACGGAACTACTCATGCCCTCATACTACCGCGTGAAGTGCAAATGCTCTGGTCGGGTCGTTACAGTTGATTGTCTTATTATCCTACTGTTTTTTGCTACTGGTTTTTTTACATGCCTTGTCCCTTGATGTATTTCTTTTCAATTATATTGTGACTATGCTTTTCTGAGTCGAGGGTTTCTTGAAGACGGGCTCTCTATCTTCGCAAGGTACGAATAAAGTCTGCGTACAATACCCATTCCAAACCCCACTTGCAGGATTACATCGGAACTGTTGTTGTTGTTATTGTTATATCATCTTATTTGTTTTTTTGAATGTTCTTGATCTATGCCATTGTGTTGGGTATTATAAATTGTACTTACAGTAGGTCGATGCCATACTCATATACTCTCTCCGTTCCAGTTTATGTGAACTTATTTCCTCTTGGTCTGTTCCAAAAAGAATAACCCTTTCTAAATTTGGAAACAATTTAGCTTAAACTTCCATTCTACCCTAAATGAGAAACTTTTATAACCACACAAATACTCTTGGACCCCTTTTTGACCTGTTTAGGACCACAAATTTCAAAAGTATTCATTTTATCTTAAACTCCGTGGTGAGTCAAACATGTTCACATAAGTTGGAACGAACGGAGTATTCAACTTCTACGTATTGTCAATGTAATAACCACGAAGAGAAAAGGCAAAAAGGTCAATTCAGAATATATGCAACAATGAGATAGTCTAACAAGGAAGCTCAAAAAACGTCCGTTTCCATAGAGCCCAGACTTGACTTGGAACAATTTTTTAAAGAGAGAGAGAGAGGTGCTGAAACTCTGGATATCCTTCAAGACCTACCGCTTTATCTGAAAAAGAAAAGATTTTCTATTTGTATTCAAAGAAAGTCGTCGTCGTCTTCTTCTTCTTCACTAGCTAAAAGCTTAAATTAACTTTGTCCGTTTGCTTCTTTAGCATTCAATTCTTCATTTCCTTATCCTCTCTTCACTAAAAATAGTATTCTCACCGACTAGTGCTAGCTGTCTTAGATTTATCTCTCTATGTATATATATGTAGTGATTAAAACGACTTTAAGCAAGAGAGTACCTGTACGACATACGACAGTCCTGTAACTTTTATAAATAGCTGTGTAGGAGAAAGCTATCAATTTTAGTAAAAATGGGGCTTGAAAGTGATAATCAGATTTCTTTTGGCAGTGATCATCAGCAACATTTATTATTCCATAATTCTCAGCATCAGATTTCTTTTGGAATGTTACAGCAGTCATCTTCTACATCATCTGTCATTCCAGGAAACTTTATGTAATACTTACATATTTTTTTCTTTTTGTTGATTTATTCAAATTAGGGATACAACAGAAATCTGATTTATTGTTTTTGATCCACGAGCAGAAGCAAAGACATTAATACTGGTGGAGCTAATTATGATTTAGGTGAACTAGATCAAGCCTTTTTCCTTTACCTTGATGGTCAAGATCCTTCTTCAAACAATCTAACAGGTAACCTCTCCTTCCTTTCATTTTTCTTCTTCTCTCAACGGCGGGATTCAGAATTTCAAATTTGATTGCAATTTTTCATTATACTTTTAAAACGTAGCAGCTCAAGTTTTAATATTTGTTACTAGAATTCAATTATTTTTCTCACACACATTCGGCAAATTAAAATTCTGATTGTACTTCCTTTTACCACTTCCTCACACAATCAAAAGCAAGTTTTTTTTTTTTTCTGATTTTAAGGGAAGATATATATGTTGTTTCCTCCCTTTTTGATTTTATTCTATTCCTTTTTGTTTTCAGATATAAGAATTCATAAAGCAGGTTGAACAGTAAAATTTACAAATGAAATATTTTCTTTTTCCTCTATTTCATGATCTTTATAGCTTTTAACTTCAATTTATTTTTCCTTTATATAATTTGCAGAAAATAATTCTGAGATGAGACCACCGACTCTGAACATTTTTCCATCACAGCCCATGCATGTTGAGCCATCATCAACTAAGGTATACAAACTCAAATATGGATAACAAATTAAATATTTTTTTATATAATCGTAGTGGACCAGATTGGTTATACTTCAACTACACAACAACACAGTATAATTTCAGAGGTCTGGGGAGCGTAGAGAGGTTGTTTCCAATAGACTCTCGGTATCCTTCCCTCCAAGAACTCCTCACCTTGCTCTTGGGATAACTCGAACTCACAACCTCTTAGCTGGAAGTGGAGGGTGCTTACCATCAGAGCAACCCTCCTTGTCATTGGCTATACTTCAACTATTTTCAGGAAATACGTCCTACCTGTTACTAGTATAAGTAATTATGTCTACCAATACTTGGGCTGATGGTGTAACTTTTAAGCCAATATAATATTTAGTTTCATTTTCATGCTGTTAACTATGTTTTCTAATTAAAAACTAATGGCTTGTTATTATTTTCTGATTATGGTAGGCAAATACTGGATTGGTTTCTAGTGGTTCCGAGAAATCATCTCAGCCGTCCATAATGGAGTTATCGAATTCCAAAAATGATGTTCCTTCTGCTGGACCTGATCCAAAAGTTGCTAAGGTACTAATCTCTCTTTTATTTTATTTTAAAAAAATGACATATTTCTATAATTTGTGATAATTTAATTTTAAACTCTTTATTTTACTCATTTTACGTTTAATGAGAAATCTTATAAACACACAAATGTCCTTGGCGCTATAAAGCTTTACCCCTTAAACTTTTAAGATTATAAATTTTAAAAGTCCTTTTTTTCCCCTCCAACTCCGTGTCAAATCAAACTAAAATCATCTAAATAGAAACGGATATAGTATATAACAACAACAACAACAAAAACCCAATATAATCACACAAGTGGGGTTTGAGAAGGGTACTGTATACGGAGACCTTATCCTACCCTAGGATAGAGATGCTGTTTCCAATAGACCATCGGCATCCTTCCCTCCAAGAACTCCCCCCTTTCATGACTCGAACATCACAACCTCTTGATTGAAAGTGGAGGGTGCTTACCATCCGAGCACCCACCTTGTCTAGATTTTGAAGTACGAGAGGCAAACTATTTACGAAGATGGAATCAAATAAGAACTTTATTAACTTCTCTAATAATAATAGTGTCGCATAAATTAAAATTTTTTCCTTTTCCTCTCTTTTTATTTAATTTCCTCTAAAAAGCTTTCATTGGTGGTGGTAGCGAGAATGGAACAGGAAGGGTCTAAATTCAGGTTCAGAGAAAGATGGACCTAAAATACCAGATCATAAGGTAAGACTTGTGGTTTCTAATCTTTTGAGGAAATATATGTCTTTTCTCTATGAGTGTTTTATTATTTTTTGGGATAATTTCAGACAACTCACCCCCATTAATTGATCTCGTAACACTAGTTATTCTCGTAATTTGCAATATTATGCTTATCTCCTTGTTTGATTTTCTATGTGAATATTTGTGTTTGGAAATTTTAGTTAATTGCTATTGTATGCAGACATTGAGGAGACTTGCTCAGAATAGGGAAGCAGCTAGGAAAAGCAGACTTAGGAAAAAGGTACTGTAATTCATTTGGTTAATTATTTTCACTAATTGTTTAATTTATGGAATTTTATTTCATCTATTTATTCTTCCATATTGCAGGCTTATATTCAGCAGCTAGAATCAAGTAGAATAAGGCTTGCCCAGTTAGAACAAGAACTACAAAGGGCCAGATCTCAAGTAATAAAATTTAATTTCCCTTACCAACTCATCCTATTATAAATCTTTTATTCACAACACAAAATTTAATATGACCCCAAGAAAATCAAATTGTAGGGATTCCATTTTGGTGGTAATGCTCTTTTAGGAGGAGACCAAACCCTACCTGTTAATATGGGCAGCATGAGCTCAGGTACAATTTGAATCCCATAAATTAGGAAAGTGTTTGGTATAAGTAGAAGTTATTTTCATTATTATGGGAAAGTCTTTTTTAGGTGTTCTGTTACAAAAGAAAATAATTTTTGTACTATTAAGATGAAGAAAATTAACTTTTCTCTCACTTATGGCCGATGGTCTTTTCTAAAAATTTATTTTAATTTAACTCCATGTTACTTACTCTAACTAATGTTTAGACATTATTATTAATTTATTATTTCATTTAAAATATTTTAAATATTATTAACATTCTTTGATATACATTTTTTCATAAACATATTTCCTCCCAACTTTTCTTTTCCATTCTCGGAATCACCTTTTTTTTTTGTTACGTACGAAATTATTCAACTTTGTGTTCATTACTCAAAAGTTACTATTCTCTCTTTTGTTACATAAAAATCATTTTACTTTGCTCTAGCTATCACAAAAGTCACATTTTTCAGATTTTATAATATTTTTACTTGAAAAATCTATTATGCCCTTAATATTATATAAATCTTCATATTTATGTAATTCCTTCTATATTAATACTATATAATATATTTTTACCTAGGTAATTTATTTATAATTAAAATAATTTAATATTATTTTATAATATATTCGTACATTTAGTTTTTTCTTAACTAATTTATTTTTAATTTTTACCATACGGAACTATTCCCAGGCTCGATTCCAAACGGACCTCGATTACTCCAAAACATACTCCAAACCAAATCTAAATAACTTTAAAACCTTCAATTAGTCAACTTTCTCTGTTAAGCGCCGAAACGCCCCCGGGTTGTCCAAAACTTGACCCGAACATACGCCCAAGTCCAAAATCATCATACAACCCTATTGGAACCGTCAAATCCTGATTCTGAGATCGTGTCGTAAAAATGTTGACCAAAGTCAAACTTGGTCTTTTAAAGCCAAACTAAGGAACCAAGTGTTCCGATTTCAACCCGAACCCTTCCAAATCCCGAACTAACCATCCTCGCAAGTCATAAAACTGTAAAAGCACATATGGGGAGTCTTATTTAGGGGAACATGATTGTAGAAGGTAAAATGACCGGTTGGGTCGTTACAAGTGGTTAAGAACGTTGACGTAAGATTTGTTCTTAGTAAAGTTACTGACAAATTTAATAACGCTACCAATATATTATGAAAATTAACGTTAAGGAAAAATTAAATATACGAATATATTATAAAAATAATAAATAAAATAATATTAAGTTATTTTAGTTATAAATAAAATACCTAGGTAAAAATATATTATATAGTATATAATATAGAAGGAATTACATAAATATGAAGATTTATATAATATCATGGGCATAATAGACTTTTTAAGTAAAAATATTATAAAATCTAGCAAATGTGTCTTTTGTGATAACTAGAGCAAAGTAAAATGATTTTTGTGTAACAAAAGAAAAAAATTGACTTTTGAGTAATGAACATAAAGTTTAATAATTTTTACGTAACAAAAAAAAAGTGACTTTTGTGTAACAAACACAAAAGTTCCACGACCATCGATAAAATTAACCCCTCAATCAAACATCAGAAGATATTTTTCATGGAAAATGACTTCTGTCATACTACAGATAACAAATATTATCTATTTTCGCTTTATGTTATTTCAACTTGTTATGAATTTAGATGCTGGGGTTTTTGATATGGAGTACGCGAGGTGGGTGGAGGAACATCATCGTCTCATTTGCGAGCTTCGAAGTGCAGTTGTGGAGGAACATTTGCCGGAGAACGAACTTGGGATGTATGTCGACAATTGTTTGACACATTACGACCAGATCATGAACCTCAAGAGCATGCTTGCAAAATCCGACGTCTTTCATCTTGTTTCCGGCATGTGGAAAACTCCGGCCGAGCGCTGTTTTATTTGGATGGGAGATTTCAGGCCATCCGAGCTCATCAAAGTATGTCTAAAATTAATTTTTATATCACCTTAAAAACAATGATTTATGACTGCCCATATATATTAAGTAAAACATCTGGTTATCTTGAACATATTAAAACAAATGGAGTAAGCTATTATTCTTTTTCAATTTATATATGTTACACTTTTTGGTATACGTGATTTAAATTTCTTAATTTTGACAATGTATTTGGATATGGAATATTTAATTTTTTTAATAAATTTGAAAATTACATAAAAGTGCTATAAGTCACAACAATTAATCATTTAAAATATTTGAAAGGTATATAAAAAAATTAAATAACTTGTTTGACTCTCAAAATGCGAAAACCGTCCCATAATAGGACGAAGGGAGTATAACAACTTAAACTACACTAACAAATATAAAGTTCTTTACACTGTATTATAAGAAATTAAGTGAGATAATAAAAGGAGACAAACACCGTAATCGATATTATTAAAGAATCATTGAAACCCTGGCTAGTTTGCCTAAGATAATCTGTGCTTTCTTGTCTTTGTTTTTCCTCATTTCTGCTTTTCAGCTAAGAAGACTATGTATATATATATCCAACTTATTTGGTGATGGAACAAATTAAGAAAAATGAGGGAAGTACATAAAGACATGTGTGTTACTACTTCATTTTCCCCAATTTTTATGGGTGAATATTATATGTATATATATATTTGGGAGTTTTATGTATATATATCCCGATAATAAGCTAATCTTGGTTTGTTGTTTCTAATGATGCATGATTAGATTATCCTGAGTCAGATTGAGCCATTAACAGAAGAACAATTTGTGGGGATTTTTGGGTTACAACAATCAACACAAGAAGCTGAGGATGCCCTTTCACAAGGGCTGGAAGCTCTGAATCACTCTCTTTCAGACACAATTGTCTCTGATGCATTGGCTAATTGCCCTCAAAACATGGCTAACTACATGGGCCAAATGGCCCTTGCAATCAACAAACTTTCCACTCTTGAAGGTTTTTTTAGACAGGTATGCCAAAACTTACATTATTATAAGTCTACCTTATGAATGCCGGTAATATAAAAGGCTTTTTACGCTATCAATTTACGTAAAAGTAGCTACCGGTAACAACCCATAATTGATGAAGTTAGTCCCCGAAAAATAAGATAGACAATCTTCTAAAACAAATTAAATTATACGGATGATTCTTGCATTGTTAGTGTTAATTTATCTTTTATTTTCTTGAGATTTTAGCGCTAAAATAAATCTTTTTTGCATTATGTGTATGAGATAAGATATCACACTTTAGTAATAGTGATAGATTGGTAGGGCCAAGAAGAAGAAGAAGAAGTATATCTACCTACTCCTACTTTAGTTGGAAAACCTACTCCATCTATGACCAGTTCTCTCTCACAGCTCATTCCATATATATACACACACCATTTAGTGCATACAATGTATATATACCCAAGCAGGAGCTTAAAACCCTAATTTCGTTGAGTATGGCATTTAAGTTATATACACTAAAGATATAAAAAAAAAAATTACACTATCAGTAAACCTCAATATGTGATATTTGGTTAGTTACCATTTTTATTTGATTACCAGGTAATGTCTTTCGATCTTGTACAACTTATCACGCTTCCAAATAGGGGAAGGATACAAAAGTATAAGTTCATGATTCATATTTGTGTAAAGCCATAGCCATAACCCTTTATAAGAAACACATTTGAAAGAGCACACATCCACGTACCATATATAACTCTAGATTTTATTAGAAAGAGTGGCAAAGAAAAGGGAATCGAAGTTCTCCAAAAAAAATTACATCAGGGTCATGAACTTGACTCTTTCCAAGTCATTACGGGATCGTTTGGTACGAGGTATAAGAAGGTACAAAAATAATACACCTTAATACTTTATTTGATTTGCAAATCCGTTATAACATTAAAATATCAGATTTCCCGGCTCATGTCCAATATATAGCATAAGGAAACTAACATGCCTTAGGGAATAAAATTGCAAAAAATACGTTCACATTCTGAATTTGTAATAAAATTTACGACCGTGCTCTCAAGTCAATTCAACCATAAAATCAAATAGTCATAGGGTGCTACTTATTTTGTTAAAACTTATGGCGATTTAAAATTCTTACATAAAAGCATAAAAATTAAACAAGTCAAATATGAAGTGGCATCTTACTTAATTACGTATTTAATATATACTCTCTTGTCTCATTGTGTGTATTAGTATTTAGCCACATAGCTTAAAAAGTAAAAGAAAGACTTTCCTAATTTATGATCTAAAACAAGCTATAGGAACTTATGTGGTTACAAATTATCATATTGAGATTAACAACTTATTTGAATGGTTGTAATGTATCGTACAGTATTGTATTGTATTATATGTATCGTTTGGATGTATATGTTTGGATAAATTGTATTGTTTGTCGTTGTTTTATGACATCATGCACCAACAATATGAAGAATAAACTTACAATATTTTAAATAAAAGTAAGGTACAAGGTAATATTATTATATGAAAGGTAAAAAAAAAGCAAAGGAAATGGTGCGAGCACACCATATCGGTCGTTCCATAACGTGACACTTTTCGTCGTTATGTAACGACGGATTAGACGATACGATACGATACGATAAAATTTAAGTAACAATCAAGACAAATATTGTATTTGAAGTAATAATACGATAGGTAACAAACCATCCAAACAAGCTGTAAGATTAAGGTAGAATCTTAAAGTTGAGTTATTGTACAAAATATTGAATAATATGTTCTTGTTTTATAGACGAAAATGGAAGAAATATCATACAGATTGAGACATATATATGGAGTACAAGTTATTGACCAAAGAAAATAATTTATTAATGATTTGTTTTACTTACAGGCTGAGAATTTGAGGCACCAAACAATTCATCGGCTGCATCAAATTTTGACTAGTCGTCAAGCAGCGAGGTGCTTTTTGGCAATTGCTGAATATTTTCATAGGCTTCGAGCTCTTAGCTCTCTTTGGGTGGCGCGACCTCGTCAAGAATAACAAGAGAAGTCCTTACTATAGCTATTGGCTTGGTCTAAATATTTGAGCGTGGATAAATTTTTATCGCTAGAGCTAGGCCTTTATTGGTCTTTCTTAATCTATTATCCCCAAACTTTTAGTTTTGCACCTTTCCATTCCTTTTTAGTTTTTAAATTTTATTTTATAGTATTTCTTTTGCCTTCTAATCCTTTCTTCTAATCCTCTCCAATCTCCATAGAGATGTATAGCAGACAAAGAAATAGAGACAACTTTTCCGAAGTATCTTTGAGAATATTTCTCCTTTGTTTCCTCCTAACGACTTTCAGTAATACTTAGAAAAACTTGAGTAATTTTTCATTATAAGAGAGGAAACTTGATAACATATAATACAAGGAAACTTGAGTAATCAATTTTTATATTGGAATTCCTGATTTCAATTTGGAATATAAAAATGCGTTTGGGTTGGGGAGGGGGTTCAAATTTGTGTCAAGGATATCTTTTTATTCGAAGGATATAATTGTCATATCAATTTCATGTTTATACATTCTTGACGATTATTTTTTTCACAGCACTCTTTGTCTTAATTTAAATTTATTTTGTCCTCGGAACCATCTTCTAGATGGAAGAAGCAGGAGTCCGAAACTAAAGTAGTGATAAATCGAATCCAAACGATCAAAATAGGAGGAAAAGGGAGAACCAATCAACATATAGTGCATGAAATATATGCTTTATACAACATTTTGCTAATGGCCAAATATAACGTCCGTCGGTTAGGCAGAGGACGTATAGCGCATGTATTATACATTTCCTTTTTACCGTCCAAATTCTTTTTTGCCTTCTGAGTGATTGCATGCCCCGGTAATTGTGCTATAATATTTATGAAATACAGGTATAGCGCATGAATAACATGCGACATATGCTATTTTTTGATTGCTCGAATCACAACCCTGAAAATTATACCACAAAGCACCTATAGTACACATATTTTTTATGTGCCAAAGGCACTTTTAGTTGCTTACTTAAGTCGGTTTTCATTTGTGAAGAAGTCATTCTTGATTTAATTTGAAGCGAGTTTGCCATTTTTCTTCAGCATTATTTATATTTTTGTTTATCTTCATCAACCTATACAAAGTTCCCTTTGAGCTTTTCTACATTTGTAACGAGCGGACTGGTCTTTTTGAGCAATTGCGTCCGGCTCGGCGGTTTGAGGTCACGAGTAGCTTCACACAGCGTATTATGACTTGTGTGCATCATCATTTCAGGTTTTTGAGGAGTTCAGAAAGATTTTTTAGGAGTAATTCTCATTTGAGAGGTCGAAGTTGAAAGAATGGACCAAGGTTTGACTTTTGAGTATTTGATCTCGAATAGGAGTTTCGACGATTCCGCTAAGTCCAAATGGTGGTTTGGACTTGGGCGTATGCCCCAAATTTCGTTTGGATGTTCTAAAAGGTTTCGGTATCATTAGACCGAAGTTGACAATTTAAAGGTTTAGAATTTTCCTAGGTTTGACCATAGTTTGACTTTAAGGCTATCGGATTTGGATTTTGGTTTCGAAACTCTGAATGAGTCTGTTTAGTCAATTGGAACTTGCCTGCAAAATTTGGTGTCATTTGGAGTTGATTTGATATTGTTCGGACGCTTGGTTGCGATTCTAGAAGTTCTTAAAGTTCCTTGTGATTTTCATGTGTTTTGGCATCCGATTCGTAGTTCTAGAGGTTATTTCGGTGTTTAAATCGCGCGAGCGAGTCGGTGTTACATTTTTAGACTTGTGTGGGTGTTTGTCTTGGAGCCTTGGGGGCTCGGGTGAGTTTCATATTAGCTTCAGAGTGCTTTGGTAAGAATTTGAGTGTTGGTTCTGATTTCATCGCATTAGCGATGTTTTGGTCGCAAATGCGACTATCGCTTTGCGAGGTAGTCCTCGCATTTGAGAATTTGGGCTGTTGGGGAATGGATCGCATTTGCGAAAAAATTATTGCTTTTGCGAAGCCTGAAGAGTTCGCATTTGCGAACCCTGTATAGCATTTGCGATGAAGGCCTGGTTTGTCAGGGGTTTCTTTTGCGATGCTTTGTCAGCATTTGCGGAGGTCGCATTTGCGAGCCCCATGTTGCAAATGTGACATTTGAAGCCTGCTAATAGCTAGGCATTCCGAGTGTTAGCTTCATTTTTTCATATTTTGAACCCTAGGTCCTAGATTGGGCGATTTCGAGAGAGGAATTTATTCTACAATCATTTGGAAAGTACCTCTAATCAATTTTCAATTATATTTTGTGATTATACCTTTGATTTATCATCAAATTCATGAGAATCTAAAGGAAAATTTGGGTAAAATTGTAAAATCTTTTAAAATGTAAAATGATGATTTGAAGGACCCAATGGTATCGGAATTTGATAATTTAAGTATGGTTGAGCTCGTATCAGAATGGGTGTTTGGGTTGTGTGAAATTTGTCGGGTTCTAAGGTGCGAGCTGGGTTGTCAACATTTGGGTTTATATTTAGTTTTTGATAAAGATTGAGACTTTATGATCCAGAATAATTTCTTATGAGTTTTACTTATGCTTTGAAGTTATTTTGGCTAGATTTGAGTTCTCCGAGGATTATTTCACCCGAGAAGTTCATTTTGAGTATCGATCTATCTTCTTTGAGGAGATTATTTTGCCTAACCTTATGTGGGGAACTACCCCTTAGGATTTGAGTCTTCTATGCTATTATATCTTGTGAAGTCTGTGTACGCGAGGTGACGAGTACGTGCTCAGGCTTATTTGTGGAAAGTTGGCCTTTTAAGATTCTTAGGTCATTGTATTCACTAACTATGAAGTTGTTTTTATTATGATTAAGTTTTCTTAATTACTAGTTTCACCTCTACCTGCTTTAGTTGGAATTAATTGCTTCATGATCCACTCTTATTACCTATTTGACTCTTATATGTCTTAACTGAATATGGTTACCTCTTCTATTCCCATGCTATCTTTTCCTAATTGCTTATCTTTATTTGAAATTCTTATTATCTCTTCTGTAATTGTTTAGCCTTAATTAAGGTCATAATTATCCTTTGTGTTTCTTATCCTTAATTGTAATTGTTGTATCTCTTTCGTGAGTACTAAATCCTAAATGAAGCTAGTTATCCTTTATCATAGTTGACTTATCCTTAATTGGAATTATTGACTCGTGGTATCTCCCTTGTTGTTGAACTGTACTTTGCGGAACCGTTGTTACATATTATTTTCTTCTTTGTCGAGTTGTTAATATTACGACTAGTATTCTCTATTGTGGTTATTCCTTGTGAACTAGTTCTACTGTTTCTTTGTGATTGAAATCTCTTGAGTTGATTTACTTGTTGTACTCTTGTATTATTGTCATTGTTGTTGTTGTACTTATTATTGTGATGCACGAGGTTTCTGTCGTGCGGTTGTTATTGTTATGCACGAGGCTTCTGTCGTGCGATTGTTATTGTGATGCACGAGGTTTCTGTCGTGCGGGTGTTATTGTGTTGTACAAGGTTTCTTCCATGCTATTGTTACTATTGATATTTACACATGAGGCGTGACAAGGCAGTCTATATATGTGGGTTGCGCATGTGGCGAGACAAGGTGGGAACATTTTATGCATATGTGGCGAGACAAGGCGGGCATTTTTTTTATTAATTCCGCACGTGGCGAGACAAGGTGGGATATGTCAGGGATTGATTTGTGATGACTTGTAATGGACTGAGGGCATTCTTGTTGTTGATTATGTTTAGTGGTGCACTTACCTGTGTGAGTTTTATCTTGTGGGAAAACATTCTACGCGCTGTCCATTTCTTTTTCTATACTTACTAGCTGGTATGAAATATGTTAGAACACTTGCACAAGCATACACGTAGTTAATCACTCTTATCGGTTAAGATAGAATGACTCTATTGGCACGTGAGTCATTAGTGCGGTTATAAATTGTAATGAGAGCACATGACGCCAAGTGTTTAAGGCTTAGGAATTGGACCCGTGAATTGTGAATATTTTGAGGTTCAGTGCCTCGTGGAGGTTACTATCTAAAACCTTATGTGAATGCGGTCATTGTTTTTTGAGTTGCTACTTGCCTTTCCTTATTTGGTGATTCACCAGACTTAAACTGTGATCCACTCATTCTACTATATCATTATTATGGTGTTCCGCTGTTAGTGGTTTCTTTCCTTTTTTTTACTCTAAATTACCATATTATTTTTTAATTATGCGTAGTCTTTATATAGATATCGTACTTTGTGGTTTCTACACTTATACTTGTTCAAGTTATTTAGTCCAGTAGGTGTCATGACTATTCCTCATCACTACTCCACTGAGGTTAGTCTTGATACTTGCTGGGTACCGCTGTGGCGTACTCATACTACACTTTTGCACATTTTTGTGCAGATCTAGGTATTTCGAAGTCAGTTGATTGTTAGCTAGCTGTGCAGATGGTTGTTGTGGAGACTCTAGGTAAATTTTCTGCTACGTTCGCAAGCTTCGGAGTCACCTCTAGTTTTTGTATTGCACTTTATCCTTATTTCGTAATAGTTGTATTTAGAGGTTTCCTAGAAAATCTATAGAGCTTATGACTTGTATTACAAGTTTTGGGATTTGTAAACTTTTAAAGAGATTTCTATTTTGTATTTGTCATATGTTAGTTTAAATATTGTTGTTAATCTGCTAATGTTAGGCTTACCTAGTCCCTGAGAGTAGGTGCCATCCCTACGCCCAACGGAGGGATAATTGGGTCGTGATGGGTTGGTATCAGAGCTCTAGGTTTATAGGTGCTACAAGTCGTAAGAGAGTTTAGTAGAGTCTCGCGGATTGGTACAGAGACGTCTGTACTTATCTTTGAGAGGCAACAGAACTATTAGGACAATTTCACTTCCTTTATTCCTATCGTGCGAGTTTATTGATCCCGAAGTTTAAGTTTTTGTCATTCCATTCTCTGACAGATGGTGAGGACACAAGTAATTATTGATGATGCTGCCCTAGGAGCAGATGCCACTAGGGGCAGAGGCAGAAGTCGAAGAGGAGTACGCGCCGCGGCTAGGGAATCTACCAAAGCAGCAGTTGAGGAGCAACTAGTAGCTCTGATTGGGGGACTGATACCGGAGGCGCCCATTGTTACCCATGAACTTCAGGAGACCGTAGCACTGTTCCTGAGCATGTTTGGTACATTAGCTCAGTCGGGGTTGATTCCGATTGCACCAGCTACTTCACAAGCTGGGGGAGGAACTCAGACTCCCGCCACCCACACTCTAGAGCAACGAGTTCACGTTGGCCAGGTTCCAGGTGTCATGGTGACATAACATGTGGTTCCAGTTCAGCCCGTGGTTAGAGCAGGAACATATGAGGAAGAACAACTTTGACTTGATAGGTACAAGTGTGATGACCCAAAAGGTCATCCTAAGTAATTCCAGCTAAATCTGTGTTCCGAGGCCTCGAAGCCTCCGTTAATCTCACCTCGATATGCGTGCGCAGCGCAGGCAGGTAGCCGGGAAATATCCATGTGAAAATTTGATAAAAATGGGATTTTTGAATTGAATAATTGAATAAAGTTGACTTTGGTCAACATTTTTGGTAAATGGATATGGACTCGTGATGTGACGGTCCCGGAGGGTTCGTAGGAAAATATGGGACTTGGGCATATGCCCGGAATCGAATTCCGAGGTCCCAAGCCCGAGAAATGAATTTTTAAAGAAAATTATTTTCTGAAAATAATAAAGGCTTTTGAAAATAAATAATTATGTGAAAACTGTGTTACCGGGCCCGTATTGCAGTTCCGGAGCCCGGAATAGGTTTGTTATATGTTATTTGTCCTATCTGTGGAATTTGGTGTAAAAAGGGCTTGATTTGGTTGGTTTCGGATCCAAATGAGGAAAAATGGAGTTAATGAACTTGTGGGGTTTCTAAAGAATTTGAAATTTGGCTTGAGAGGTGATTTTATAATCTCGAGGTCCGAATGAAATTCCGAGACCGGGAATAGTTCTGTTGTGTCATTCATAACTTATCTGCAAAATTTGAAGTCATTCCGAGTGGTGTAGGCCGGTTCGGCGCGTTGAGGTGAATTCTAGAATTTCAAAGTTCTTAAGTTTGATTAATTTGGTTTTGGGGTTTGATTCATGGTTTTTGATGATATTTTGATGATTTAAAAGCTTGAACAAGTTCGTAGGATGTTTTGGGAGTCGTGTGTGTTTTTGATTTTGAGCCCCGAGAGCTCGGGTGAGTTTCAGGTAGCTAACGGGGTGTGAAAAACATGAAAATCTGGTGTAAATTGCTGGTTCCTGGTGTCCAGGTAAATTACCCTATTCGAACGCACTCAAGGGGGTGCGAATGCACTCAAGGGGGTGCGAACGCACAAGGTAAAAAGTGGGGTCTGGGGTTAGGGTCTAATTTGCACTATGCGAAGGCGTTGATGGCTATGCGGACGCATATCACACGCTGGGAGGGGGCTGGGATTACTCTGTGCGAACGCACAGACTTCCACGCGAACGCACAGGCCAGGGAGCTTAAGCCTATGCGAACGCGGCTAGTCCGGTGCGAACGCACTGCATGTTAAGGGAGCTGGGGTGGGGAGCCACTTTGCTCTGTGTGAACGCGACTCTGAGCTCGCGAATGCATAGGCCTGGGGAGATAAGCCTGTGCGAACGCGGTTCAGTGCACGCGAACGCATAGAGTATTTTGCCCAGGTGTTTTCTTTAAGTTCAAAAAAGACCCATTACGGGTCACTCCCATTTTTCACTTCCCCCTTCTTCCTCAAACCCACCCATAAGCGAAAATCAAGCTCCCCAACTGCCATAACTCCATAGGTAAGTGCTCTTGACCTCGTTTCCTCTTAATTTATTCAATTAATCACTAAACTCTAGGCCTAAAAACATGGAAATTAAAGTAGGAATTAAGGATTCTAGGTAAAGTTGGATTTTTAGAATTTTGAGTAATTCAACCTCCATTTGGGGTCGAATCTTAACACAAATCATATATTCTAACTCGTGGGGTTATGGGTGATCGGGTTTTTGTCCGAGCCTCGTGTTTGGACCAAGCGGGCCCGGTGTCATATTTTGGAATCTAAGGAAGAATGCTTTGAAATAAATAATTAGGCTATGGGTTTGATTTATTGAGCCATTATTGATATACTTGGGTTGATTATGTCTAGATAATACCGTTCCGGAGTCGGATTCTAAAGGAAAGGCTGTGATCGAGGCTTGACTTGCAATTTTTGGAGCCGAGGTAAGTGTTTGGCTTAACCTCAGCTTGAGGGATTAGGTATAGAGTCTTATTTGCTATGTGCAACTCATGTCCAACGTATAGGCGTGGTGACGAGTGCCTATGCGTTGCGGTCAAGTATGCCCGTGAGTCAATTGTGATGAAATTTGCTATGTTCTTAATATTCCCCGCACTATGAGTAAATTATGAATTAAAAGTGATACTTGATGTTGTTTCATGACGTGGAGAGTTATTGAGTTATTTGTTCCAGTTGAGGCTTACACTGTTGAAATTGTATTACTGATGCGAGGTTGGTTATAGCTGAGACCCTTGTCGGGCATTTGTTGATGTTGTAAATGATGATTTCTCCTTGCCGGAACAATAGAATTGTATTGAATATTTCCATGCACTTGAGACTTCGTGAGGTTGACTTTCATATTATTGTTGCCTTGTGTTTTTATTATTCGTCGCACGAGGGGACATGCCGTGTTGACTGAGTGTTATTATATTATATATGCACGAGGGGACATGCCGTGCCTTTCCTGTTCATTATATGTTTGAGAAGCTATATTTCTGCCTTGTCTTTACGTTTCATTTATTACCTTGTACTACTGTGCTAGCATACTGTCACCCTATCTCCCCAGCATGTTCTCCCCGTATCTGTCTTACTTGCTTATTTCTGTTGCCATTTTTCCTGCTATTATATAAAATTGCACAGGTACATATGTTGTGTTGGTCCTAGCCTCGTCACTACTTCGCCGAGGTTAGGCTCGACACTTACTCAGTACATGGGGTCGGTTGTACTGATGCTACACCTGCACTTCTTTATGTTGTGCAGACTACGCAGCCGGACCCAGAGATCACTGACGATCGGAGCATCTCATTCAGTCACACAGGAGACTCGAGGTAGACCCGCAGACGTTCGTAGGCCTTGACGTCGCCTTCTACTTTCCACTATCAGCTCTGTCTTACTTTGTATTTCAAAGACAGTCTTATGTACTTATTTCAGACCTTTTGTTTGTAGTAATCTCTTAGATAGTCCGTGAGTATGTGACACCACTTATGGGATTTGTTTATGGGTTTTATTTCGAAAAGTGCTATGTTGTATTTTGGGTTATTTTGTTAAATTTTATATGGTGTGCCATCGAAGCCTTGGTTATCTTGTTCGTATTTGTTGTTAATAAGTTTTATTTAGTTCAAACGTTGGCTTGTCTAGCGGGTTCAACGTTAGACGCGATCATGGCCCGAAGGTGGGATTTTTGGGTCGTGACAACAAGAAGTACCACCCTCCTACCTTCAGTGGATTGGTGACAGATGATGCCCAGGGTTTTCTGGAGTAGTGTCACCGCATTCTTCGCACTATGGGTATTTTGGAGATGAGCGAGGTTGCTTTTACTACGTTCCAGCTCAGGGGAGCGACTTATCAATGGTGGGGGGCGTATGAGTTCGGTAGCCCGACCGAGGCAGCTTCACTTACATGGGTTCAGTTTTCAGAGATGTTCCTGAGAGAGTTTGTTTCTCAGTCCCTTCGGGATGTATGGCGCACGGAGTTTGAGTAGTTGTGACAGGGCACTATTTCAATATTAGAGTATGCCATTAGATTCAGTGACTTGGGTAGACGTGCACCTGCTTTGGTCGTTACCGTTAGAGAGCGTGTTTGTAGATTCATTGAGGGGCTCAGGCATTATATTCGGTTCAACATGGCTCAGGAGTTGGAGTCGATGTTTTATTTCAGCAGGTGGTAGGGATCGCTTGCTGAATGAAGGGTATGTAGGACCAGGAGAGAGAGGGCAGGCGAGGTCAAGAGAGACGGGATATGGAGACTAGGATGGTCCTTAGTTTGGAGGTAGGGTACGACATGGTAGGGGTTTTGTTGGTCAGCCAGTTCAATTTGCACTTCAGGATTTGCACGACATTCCAAGTGCTCATGGTTCTCAGAGTGCCCGTACGACGAAGTTTCCACAACCACGTCAGCAAAGAGGTTGCTTCGAGTGTGGAGATACCAGCCACATGGTGAGAGATTGTACTAGACTCCGGACATGTGTGTCACCGAGGGGTATTCATGCGAGTAGGGGGCGCCCAAGAGGTGGAGGCCCGACCCGTTGATGTGTTTCATATAGTAGGCTTGAGGTCGCTGCGCTAGATGATGTCATACAGGTGTGATTGTGATTTGTTATAGAGGGGCACTATTCGTATTTTGTTTCATTTTTTCTTATTGGGGCGATCTCCCTTATTTGTTGCTTCACTTATGAGTGAGTTTTATGATTAGTACTCTTCTTATGTGTATACCCCTGTTGGGAGATTCTATGAGTGATAGCATGTATCTATTGTTTGTTTTAATTCATTATTGAGAGTTACGAGGCTAGAGGTGAATTCATCTTATCCATTATGGTAGGTTTTGATGTGATTCCTCAGTAATTTGGTTACGATTTTGTGATTTGGATTGTAATGACCCAGCCGGTCGTTCCGAGAGTTATAGCCTCATTTCTCCCATTTCTTCTTCTTTATGTGTTCTACAGCTTTATTATGTTGCATCGGGTTGGTTGGTTCGGGTCTGGAGTGGTTTTGGAGTGGAATGCGATACTTAGTCTCTTATTTAGAAGTTTAAGTTGGAAAAGTCAACCAGACGTTGAATTATTAGTAATCGATCTTGGATTGGGATTTTTATGGTTCAGATAGCTTCTTTAGGCAATTTTAGACATATGAGCGTGTTCGGAATGTGATTTGGATGTGCGCGGTAGAATTAGGTTTGAATTGGCGAAATTGGAAATTTGGCGATTTCTGGTCGGCAGTGGAAAATTTGATATCAGAGTCGGAATGGAATTCCGGGGGTTGGATTAGGTTCATAGTGTTATTTGTGACGTGTGTGCAAATTTTGAGGTTATTCGCACGAGGTTTGGTAGGTTTCGACGTCGTTTGCAGAAATTGGAAATTTAGAAATTCTTAGACTTGAATCCCAGGTTGATTTGATGTTTTGATGTTGTTTCAGCGTTCTGAGGGCTCGACTTAGTTCGTATATTGTTATGTGACTCGTTGGTATTGTTGGTTGAGGTCCCGAGGGCCTCAGGTGTGTAATAGGTGGATTTTTTGTGTTAAGGAACTGTTGTTTTTGCTGGTGTTGGGCTTCTAGTGTTTATCTGCACCTACAGAAGGGGAGCCGCAAGTCTGAGGGTCGCAAGCGCGGTGGAATGATCGCAGATGCGAAAAACGAGAATCAGAGAGTTGAGCGCAGGTGCGCATGTTTGGTTGCACCTGCACTTGCTCGTTCTTCAGGACAAGTTCTAGCATGGTGATGCTAAGGATATGACTATTGGTGATGATGGTGTGATTAGGATGCAGCGACGGATATGTGTGACTAATGTAGATGGGCTGCGGGAGTTGATTCTTGAGGAGGCCCATAACTCACAGTATTCTATCCATCCGAGTGCCGCGAAGATGTAACAGGATTTGAGACAACACTATTGGTTTAGGCGGATGAAGAAGGATATAGTTGGGTTTGTAGCTCGGTGTCTTTACTGTCAGCAGGTTAAGTATGAGTATAAGAGACCGGGTGGCTTGCTTCAAAGATTAGATATTCCAGAGTGGAAGTGGGAGCGGATCATCATGGACTTTGTAGTTGGGCTCCCACGGATTTCGAGGAAGTTCAATACTATTTGGGTTCATGTGGATCGGCTGACCAAGTCCGCGCACTTCATCCCTGTTGGTACTACTTACACTTCAGAGCGGTTGACTGAGATTTATATTCGAGAGATTGTTCATCTGCATGGTGTTCCGGTTTCCATCATCTCTGATAGAGGTACTCAGTTCACATCGCAACTTTGGAGGGTTGTGCAGCGAGAGTTGGGTACTCAGGTTGAGTTGAGCACAACGTTTCACCCTCAAACAGACGGGAAGTAAGAGCGCACTATTCAGATTTTGGAGGACATGTTGCGTGCCTGTGTTATTGACTTAGGGTGTTCATGGGACCAGTTTCTACCCCTTGCGGAGTTTGCATATAACAACAGTTATCAGTCAAGTATTCAGATGACTCCATATGAGGCTTTATATAGAGGAGGTGTAGATCTCCAGTTGGAGTGTTTGAGCCGGGTGAGGCTAGACTCTTGGGTAGAGATTTGGTTCAGGATGCTTTAGATAAGGTGAAATTGATTCAGGAGCGGCTTCGCACGGCACAGTCTAGGTAGAAGAGCTATGCAAACATGAAGGTCCATGATGTGTCATTTATGGTTGGGGAGAAGGTCTTGCTGAAGGTATCAACCATGAAGGGTGTTATGAGGTTTGGGAAGAGGGGAAAGCTAAGACCACGGTTCATTGGGCCATTTGAGGTGCTTCAAAGGATAGGGGACGTGGCTTATAAGCTTGCTTTGCCACCTAGTTTGTCGAGTGTGCATCCGGTATTTCATCTTTCCATGCATGGGAAGTATGTTGGAGATTCGTCCCATGTTCTGGACTTCTGCACGGTTCAGTTGGATGGTGATATGACTTATGATGTGAAGCCGGTGGCTATTTTAGATCAGGATATTCGAAAGTTGAGGTAAAAGGACATAACTTCAGTGAAGGTGCAGTGGAGAGGGCAGCATGTGGAAGAGGCCACCTGAGAGACCGAGCGGGAGATGCAGAAAAGATATCCACACCTATTTGAGACTCCAGGTATGTTTCTAGACTCGTTCAAGGACGAACGTTTGTTGAAGAGGGGGAGGATGTAATGATCCGACAGGTCGTTCCGAGAGTTAAAGCCCCGTTTCACCATTTTTTCTTCTTTTGTGTTATTCAGCTTTATTATGTTGCATCGGGTTGGTTGGTTCGGGTCTGGAGTGGTTTTGGAGTGGAATGAGACACTTAGTCTCTTATTTAGAAGTTTAAGTTGGAAAATTCAACTAGACGTTGACTTATGAATAAACGATCTCGGATTGGGATTTTTATGATTCAGATAGCTCCGTTAGATGATTTTGGACTTAGGAGCCTATTCGGAATGTTATTTGGAGGTCCATGGCAAAATTAGGCTTGAATTGGCGAAATTTAAAATTTGGCAATTTTCGGTCGGTAGTGGAAAATTTTATATCAGAGTCGGAATGGAATTCCGGGAGTTGGAGTAGGTTCGGGGTGTTATTTGTTACATGTGTGCAAAATTTGAGGTTATTCGGACGAGGTTTAGTAGGTTTCAGCGTCGTTTGCGGAAATTGAAAGTTTAGAAATTCTTAGGCTTGAATCTGAGGTTGATTTGGTATTTTTATGTTGTTTTGAGCGTTCCGAGGCTCAACTTAGTTCGTATATTGGTATGTGACTCGTTGGTATTGTTGGTTGAGGTCCCGAGGGCCTCAGGTGTGTAACATGTGGATTTTTGGTGTTAAGGAACTGCTGTTTTTGCTGGTGTTGGGCTTTCGGTGGTTTCCCCTACCTGCGGAAGGGGGGCCGCAGGTGCGAGGGTCGCATGCGCGGTGGAATGATCGCACATGAAAAAAATGGGAATCAGAGAGTTGAGCGTAGGTGCGCACGTTTGGTCGCACCTGCGAGCCCGCAGGTGCGAGGGCCGGCCACAGGTGCGGCGGAGTCTGGGCGGATAAGTGAGTTCCGCTGGTGCGAGGAAAGGGGCCGCAGGTGCGAGATGCCTGGGTAGAAGGTATATAAGGCACACTTCGCGAATTTTTGGGTATTCTCGACAATTTCTATTCGGATTTGGAGTTTTTTGGAGAGTTTTGAAGAGGGAATCAAGGGGGTTTTCGTTGGGGAAAGTTACTTGAGCTTAATACTCGTGATTATGGTAATTTTCAGTTGTTTAATCATGTAATTAGTGGAAATTAGGGATGAAAGTGAGGGGATTAGGGCTTGGGAATTGGAGAGTTTGGTTTGGGGATTTGAGGGGTCAAATAAGGTCGGATTTTGATAAATGTGGTATGGTTGGACTCGTAAGTGAATAGGTTCTAGTTTTGTAAATTTTGTCGGATTTCGAGACGTGGGCCCGGGGTCGGGTTTGAGCCAAATTTGAGATTTTGGGCTAATTTCATAGTTTTTCTTGTATAATTCATTCCATTTGCGTATATTGATGGTAATATACTGATTTTGAATAGATTCGGAGCATTTGGAGGCCTAGTCAAGAGGCAAGAGCATGGCGGGTTAGAGATTTGACCGGTTTGAGGTAAGTAACGATTATAAATCTAGTCTTGAGGGTATGTAACCCCAAATTTCGTATCATTTTACTATTTTGGAGTGACGCACATGCTAGTTGACCGGCGTCTAGGTGTGCACCGTTGGGGATTGTGACTTCGTCCGTCCCGTAGCAACCGTATATTTGCGTATTTTGTTGAAATTATGTAATATCTTTGTGTTAAAGAAAGAGTTTCTGTAAATTGGGCTAAATGCCATGTTTGGACCCTATGCGAGTACTGTTTGGACCCTCAGGGGCCTTTTTCTTTCTATCCTCTCACTGTTTTCGATTGGAAATCTATACTCAGTCATGAATAAACCTATTTACTGCATAACGCAATCTTATTACTCTATTTTGATGCATATAAATGTTGTTTTAGGTTGAGTACCCTATTTTTATGTAGATGCCCGAGTGGCTTGTGAGGTTTATGATTGAGTGAGGCCGAGGGCTGTTGTGAGAAATTGATACTATAGCACGTGAGTTGTTCATGTAGCACGAGAGTTGTCCGTGCGGATCCAGGTATTGATATTATAGCACGTGAGTTGTCCGTGTGGATCTAGATACTAATATTATAGCACGTGAGTTGTCCGTGCAGCACGTGAGTTGTCCATACAGATTAGCACTTGGGCTGTAGGAGCCCTTCCTGAGTTTGAAAACCCCAGTGAACGCAGGTACCTACTGAGTGCGAGTGTCGAGTGCCGAGTGCCAAGTGCTGAGTGATTGGGAGGTATGAGTGATAGTGAGGTATGCCTGAGGGGCTGTTATGAGTGACTGTGAGGCTTGCCCGAAGGGCTGTATATGAGTGATGTTTTGCCCGAGGGGCTATCTATGATTTCATTTTTTTCACTCTATTTTTCATTTAGCCTTTATTGAAATTGTTGACAAATATCTATAAATGATTTTCATCGAAACTGGATTTTTACGAGATTATTTTACTCAAATACTGATTTGAAAGCATGTTGTTTCACTGAGATTTCATACTATGATCTTTATGTGTTTTACTGCTCGTCACTACTGCTCAACCTTTATTTATAGTTGTTACTTACCGAGTTAGCGTACTCACGTTACTCCCTGCACCTTGTGTGCAGATCCAGATGTTACTGGACGTACAGACGAGTGTTGATTTCATCCATCGCGGATCCATTTAGAATTAGCAAGGTAGCTGCATGGCGATCGTAGCCTTGCTCTTCTCCCTCCTATCTTCCTATAGCTGTTTTAGTGGATTCTGGACTATATTAGTCTTAGTATTATTAGACGGCTATTCTAGGCGCTCATGACTAGTGACACCGGATGTCGGGCTTTTCTTTCCTCACTTTTCATTTGTTTTGAATACCTTTACGAAGTTAATTATGAAATAGCTTGAAATTAGCTTTGAAATGAAATATCATGTTGTTTTGAATATGAGTCGGCTAGCCTAGTACCACGATAAACGCCATCACGACTTGGTATTTTGGGTCGTGACATAGATGCTCTACCAGGTGAGAGTTCAGTAAGTGTTATGATTTTATTGGCAGAATTGAGTTAGTGGAAGATTTCAATAGGTATGATGTGTATTCGACTTGTGATTAAGAGCTAAGGGTGAGACCCTCGCGTTTCCATGTGATTTTGATATGTTTGAGCCGGGCTACATGCCGCGGTGGAAGTTATATCAGGATGAGATCCTTGTAATTTGTTCATATACTTTGATTTTTCCTTTTTAAATTGATTCGTAGGATGGTACTGATAGAGAGTTGTGCTTGTCGGGCTTGTTTGATATTTCTCTTATGTGTTTCTCCTTACATATTTAGTCATTTTTGTTTTGTACTCCCTGAGTTTTAGCTTGCGGGGTGTGTGCCCGGAGGTGTTAGTTGTGACTTGTTGATCCGAGCATATAGTTATGAGTTCTTCATGTTTCTTGCATCATTGTTAGTGTTATGGAGGTTTGAAATAGGGTCCTAACGGATATGCGGATAATTGTTAGTGCTGAATTTGATTACGGGTGGCTATTGTGATCTAGAATGTTATTATGGGCCTATGTGTGATGTGTCACATTGGGTGGTCGTACCTTATGGGTGTAGGCATGAGTTATTGCAGCTGGTTGAGACTGATACCGGGTGTAGATCTAGAATCGGGCTTCTGAAGATGAGCGGATGGTAGAAATGTTGACTTTAAGTCTTATTGATGTTGGTAAAAAGGACTAAATTACAGTTGAGATGGTGTAGTTAGGCTTATGTGGATTGGGGTGACATGGGGTCACCCGTATGTGTATGTTGGATGTGTGCATATGTGAAATGATGACTTCGAGGAGATTCTTGGCTCGTTCGAGGACGAACGTATGTGTAAGTGGGGGAGGATGTAACAACCCGACTGGTCGTTTTGAGAAATTGCGTCCGGCTCGGCGGTTTGAGGTCACAAGTAGATTCACACAACGTATTATGACTTGCGTGCATCATCGGTTCGGGTTTTTTAGAAGTTAGGAAAGGATTTTTAGGAGTGGCTCTCATTTGAGAAGCTCGAAGTTGAAAGAATGGACCAAGGTTTGTATTTTGAGTATTTGACATTGGATCTAGTAGGTTCGGCTGGTGATTTTGGACTGGGGCGTGTGCCCGGAATTTTATTTGGATGTTTCTAAAAGGTTTCGGTATGATTTTGTGGAAGTTGGAAATTAAAGGTTTAAAATTTTCCTAGTGTTGACCATAGTTTGACTTTATGGCTATCGGGTGTGGATTTTTGTTTCGGAACTTCGAATGGGCCCGTTTCGTCAATTAGAATTTGCCTTCCAAATTTTGTGTTATTTGGAGTTGATTTGATATGATTTGGACGCTTGGTTGCGATTCTAGATGTTTTTTAAGTTCATTGTGATTTTCATGTGTTTTGGAATCCAATTTGTAGTTCTAGAGGTTATTTCGGTGTTTTGATCGCGTGGGCGAGTTCGTGTTATGTTTTTAGACTTGTGTGGGTGTTTGGTTTGGAGCCCCGGGGGCTCGGGTGAGTTTCTGATTAGATTCTGAGTGTTTTGTTAAGAATTTTGAGTGCCGATTCTGGTTTCATCAAATTTGCGATGTTTTGGTCACAAATGCGACTACAACATTTGCGAGGTAGTCCTCGCATGTGCCAACCTGGGCTGCTGGGGAATGAATCGCATTTGCAAGATTATCGCTTTTGCGAAGCCTGAAGAGTTCGCATTTGTGAACCCTGTATTGCTTTTGCGATGAAGGCCTGGTCTGTCAGGGGTCTCTTCTGCGATGCTTTGTACGCGTTTGCGAAATTCGCATTTGCGAGCCCCATGTCGCAAATGCGACACCTGCAGCCTGCTATTAGTTGGGTTTTTCGAGTTTTAGCTTAATTTTGTCATATTTTGAACCCTAGGTCCGAGATTGGGCAATTTTGAGAGAGGAATTTCATCTATAATCATTGGGTAAGTACCTCTAATCAATTTTCAATTATATTTTGTGATTATACCTTAGATTTAACATCAAATTCATGAGAATCTAAAGGAAAATTTGGGGAAAATTGTAAAAACTTTCAAAATGAAAAATAATGATTTGAATGACCAAATGGTATCAGAATTTGATAATTTTAGTATGGTTCAGCTCGTATCGGAATGGATTTTGTGAAAATTTTCATGTTTCGAGGTGCAGGCTCAGGGGTCGTTTTTTGGGCTGATTTTTAGTTTTTGTTAAAGATTGAGGATTTATGATCCGTAATAGTTTCTTATGAGTTTTATTTATGCTTTGAAATTATTTTGTCTAGATTTGAGCTGTCCGGAGGTTATTTCACCCGAGAAGTTCAATTTTGAGTATCAGTCTGTCTTCTTTGAGGTAAGTATCTTGCCTAACCTGTGTGGGGAACAACCCCATAGGATTTGAGTCTTCTATGCTAATTGTATCTTTTGAAGTTCGTGTACGCGAGGTGACGAGTACGTGCTCAGGTTTATGTGTTGAAAGTTGGCCTTTTAGGGTTCTTAGGTCCTTGTATTCACTGAGTATGAAGTTGTTTTTGTTATGATTAAGTTTTCTTAATCACTAGTTTCACCTCTGTCTGCTTTAGTTGGAATTAATTGCTGCATGATCCACTCTTAATGCCTATTTGACTCTTATATGACTTAACTTAAGATTGTTACCTTTTCTATTGCCATGCTATTTTTTCCTAACTGCTTATCTTTATTTGAAATTCTTATTATCTCCTTTGTAATTGTTTAGCCTTAATTGAGGTCATGTTTATCCTTTCCGTTGCTTATCCTTAATTGTACTCTTCTCGTCACGTTTGAACAATCTCAACACATCTCGGGGTCACATCATACTCACCACACAGTCTTCATTCCACTAATAGGACACCAAAGGACATATATGTCCCAAAAGCACGTGCTCACTCAATGGAAATCTCCATTCTCAGGCTACCGTAAAAACCCGGCCTCAAGTTCTCCAGACTGGCCCATCATCATCATGTCAAAGTCGCATCTCGCACCTCAACCATGGTATCAAGAGCCGTCCTTGCACAACTGATACCGAGCGCTCATGTGCACATACGAATGTGTGGAAGGAATTCAAAGGGTTACACTTCAAGCTGAATCCATGTCGCACGATAAGGAAAGAAATATGGGAGGTATATCCTAATTAAATATCCTGTAGCCTCCCGAAGATAGGTATGGACGTCATCATACTAATCTGCAAAACTCAACTAGACACATGCTCATGACTTGTAGAACCTATGAACCTAGAGCTCTGATACCAACTTATCACGACCCCAAATACACTAGTCGTGATGGCACCTAACCCAACCCGCTAGGGAAGCCAACTAATAATTATCCAATTCCAATAATATTAACAAGACAATTAAACGAGAGTAATTTACCGAATCTTATATATCTCTCATGGACTGGTAGTACAAATCATGAGCTTCTAAGAATAGAATTTACAAAACTGAAAAGAAATAAATACATCGTCCGTTGAGAAGTGCATAAACAGAGTTTTATAAATCTAAAGCTACCACGAACAAATGGCAGCTACAACTAGGATGCATATACATCTTCAATCCAACTCCCATCGAACACAACAACATCAGCAGCCAACATCTGCACGCAAGGTGCAGAAGTGTAGTATTAGTACAACCAACCCCATGTACTCAGTAAGTATTAAACCTAACCTTAGGTTGAAAGTAGTGACGAGCTAACACGAAGGTCGGGTCCAACACCAATATTCCACAACAGTTCATAAAAGCATAGTACAAGTAATAAATGAGTTATCTCAAAAATAAAATGCTCATTTCGTTCACAGTTCTCGAACTAAATAGGCATGCTTTTCAAGTATCTCAGTGAAAACCCAAATCTCTTACCGAAAGTACCAAATACAAGTAAGTTTAAAAACTGTGGTTTTTCCCAAAAATCCTTTCAACAATAAGTAAGATGTTTCATTTTCAGATATCATGAGGAAAGTATGCCTCTATGCCTGCATGTCGAGATACATGTAAAATTATAAATGTCCCCAAAAACTAGGTAGCAGAATGAAATGCATCTCTATGCATGTATCTCAAGTACGCATGTCAAATGCAATGCATCTCGATGATGAGCTCATGTACTCACACTCTCAGAGTACTCAATCTCACTGTCTCGCATTCTCTCTCACTATGCTCAATATTCAGCACACTCAATCACTCAGTGTTGTACAATACCCGCTGCGGCGTGCAGCCCAATCCACATATATATAGTCGACTGCGCTCACTGGGGGTGTGAAGACTCCTGAGGGGCTCCTTCAGCCCAAACGCTATATCGCTGTAGCATGTAGCCTGATCCTATAAATTGTAATCAATATATCGTTGAGGCGTGCTCCCATAAAATGTAATCAATATAACATGTTGTGGCGTGCAGGCCGATCCCTAAATATCACTCTCACTCAGGCCCTCGGCCTCACTCAGTCATCAATATCTCCAGTCTCACTCACGAGCTCACAGTGTCATGAAACTAGCTCGACAACAATGATATGATGTCAATAAATAATAATCGAGACTGAGATATGGTATGAATGCATGGATATGACTGAGTACGAAATATCAATGAAATCAGTGAGATGACAGTAAGAAACAACCACTTTGGGTACAAACAGTATATGCATAATGCCTAAACATGGTATTTAGTAGGATTAAAGCTTAACTACTCTATCATATGGTAAAAACATAGATATAAAAAAAGGTACGATCACTATACAGTGCCATGGAAGCAACAGAGTCCCAATTCAGATGGTGCACGCCCACACGCCTGTCACCTAGCATGTGCGTCACCTCAATACATATCACACAACACGTATTACGGGGTTTCATACCCTCAATACTAAGTTTAGAAGAGTTACTTACCTCGAACGAGCCAATAACAATGTCGATCAAGCCAAGCGATGCTCCAAAGATGACCTCTTGTGCGTAGCAACCTCCGAACGGATCAAAACTAGCAAAAAGCAACTCAAATACATCAAATAAAGCCCAAGGAAACAATTCCAAATGATAAAGACCGACTCCTTAATCAAAACCCAAAACCGGCCAAAAATAACACCCGAGCCCGTGCCTCTAAAACTAACAAATCTCACAAAATAGGACAACACATTAAATTACGAGTCCAACCATACTAGTTTCACTCAAATCCGACACCAATTCGATGTTCAAAACTCAAAAATTCATATTATGAAATTTTAGGCCAAAACCTCCAAAGTTCTCTTTAAATTCATAACTAATTGCTAAAAATGAAGATAGATTCATGAAATATAACCAAAACTGAGTAGAGAACACTTACCCCAATTCATATGGTGAAATTTTCTCCAGAAATCGCCTCGATCCGAGTCCCACGTCACAAAATATGAAAAGAAGACCAAGACCCTCGATTTATAGATTTTGCCAGCATGTTCGCATTTGCAAACCAATTTTCGCTTCTCCAGACACGCGCGTGCGGCCAAATCTTCGCTTCTGCGAACAAATAAACTCAAAGGCCATCGTTTCTGCAGAACATCACCTCGCACTTGCGCCAATCCTCGCTCCTATGCTCAAAGGCACTGCTTCGGCAGGTGCGGTCTATTTCTCGCATCTACGGAGACCTTCTCCCAGTTCCTCCTCCACTCCTATGACTCTTCTACCGCTTTTGCGGCTCCGCACCTACACTCATAACTCCGCAGGTGCGGTTACACCAGAAGCAGCAGCAACCAGCCATGAGAACGTGAAGAAACATTATCCAAAATCAATTTGAAACGCACCCGAGCCCCTAGGGACCCTGTCCAAGTATACCAACAAGTCACATAACATAACACGAACCTACTCGAGGCCTCAAAACAAACATAAAAATATCAAAACACGTATTACACCTCAAATCAAAATCTATGAACTTCGAACTTCGAATTTCTAAAACTCGCGTCAAAACATATCAAATCATCCTGAAATAAACCTAAAATTTTCACACAAGTCCAAATGACATGATTAAGCTACCACAATTCCCGAAACCAAAATCCGAATCCGATATCCTCAAAGTCAACTTCGTCAATCTTATGGACTTTCCAAACCTTCAAATTTCAAATTTTGCCAGCTTGTGCCAAAACCTTCTAGAAACATCCAAATGCAAATACAGGCCTACACCCTAGTCCAAAATCACCATCCAGACATAACAGAAGCATCAAACTCCGTTCCGAGGTCAAATTCACAAAAAGGCAAACTTAGTCAACTCTTTCAACTTAAAGCTTCAACAATTAAATTCATTCTTCCAAACACTACTAAAAATTCGGGAAAAAACGACCACAAAAAGCGACCAAAGTTGGTCCCTAAACAGTGAAAAGCGACCAAATTGCGTCCAAACAGGCTTGGTCGCTATTTTGTTGGTCCCTTTAACATAGAGACCAAAGTTGGTCGCTAATTAGCGACCAACTTTGGTCTCTATGTTAAATTGACCAAATATTCCGGGTATCAAAAAAAGAGACCAACTTTGGTCGCTTTATTATTTTAATAATATATATTTAGCGACCAAAGTTGGTCTCTATATTTAAATTACAATATTTATTTATTTATTATTATACAAAATATAGCGACCAACTTTGGTCTGTATATAAAATATAATATTTTAAAATCTAGAAAATAGCGACCAAAGTTGGTCGCTTCTTTATTAATTTGTTTTAAATAAAAGCGACCACAATTGGTCGTTAGTGTCCAGAAAAAATAATTTTTTTATTAATTTATTTAATTTGTTTTAAACAAAAGCGACCACAATTGGTCGCTAAAGTCCAGGAAAAATATTTTTTTAATAACATAGCGACCAAAGTTGGTCGCTATTCTGGGTTTTATTTTGGCAGCCACACCACCTGCCAGCATACCATATCCTATTACAACAACAACAACAACAATACTAACACAACAACAACAATACTAACTCAACAACAACAACAACAACAATACTAACACAACAACAATACGAACTAACAACACAAAAACAACATTAAAATCAATATTAAAACCAACATTAAAAACCAACAACGTATAAAGTTCAATAGAACTAACACATTTAACTAACAAAACTAAGTTAACACTTATTACAAGCCCATTCCAAAATGGACCAAAGTTCTATTGTATCATTCAAATTATATAAAAGTACTCAATGATTGTTTCATTCTATATCATTATCATCACCGTCTGATGAATCTTCATTATCAAAACGGTAATGAGAAGGGTCATTTCGTGGAGGACGAGAAGAACGATCACGGGGAGGACGAGAGGAACTAACACGGGGAGGACAGAAGGAACGCTCACATTCAATTTGAGCCTCTGGCGATGAATCGCGAGACCGGGAATCGGAAAAGCTCCAGAAGCTAGAAGAGATTTAAGCTGAGCTTGCATGCCTTGGTACTGAGCTTGCATGCCTTGGTACTGAGATTGCTTGCTAACGTACTGAGCATCTCTAAGCCTTTTTCGTTCCTTGGATGCTTCTAGTTCGCTTGTGAGCTTTGTCACAGTCTCCCGCATAGTGGAGAGGCTCTCCCCATCAAGTTGCTCGGCTTGCGAGGAAGTTCCTATTCCTTGCATTCCACAGTGATAGGGGTGGAACTTATTATTAGGAAGCCCGTATACCTTCCCATATTTTGCACCGCCAGCAGCCTGCATCCATAGTCTTTCTGCATCCTCCTCCGAAATATGGATTGGCTCGCCCGACTCATTAGGTGGCTGACTGCGTATGAATTCCTCCATGTCAGCTCTGAAGCGATCCTATAAGAATTTTTTTATTTAATTAGTAGTTGAAAGATTATATTAGACTATATCAGAATACTTAATGAAAAGAGAAAACTTACATGTACAGTCGATGATCGGTCGTCGACCCACCTTTCTGGATCAGTCTCTTTCTTTTTCTTAACAATATGAGTCTCCTTGAATAACTCATCTTGCTTCATATGACGACCTAGCTTATTTTCCTGAAAATTCATAAATTATAGTTAATAAACAGAATAGATATACTTTGAAAATTAAAATAAATGAAAAAATTACGTACCAATCTTCTTTTTATAGTCCCTTGGCTGATCGCACCTCCAGTGTGCAAGGAGCCTCCCTTCTCGGATGCGCGAGCTTTCTTTCCTTTTTCGCTCTTCTTTAAGAAGTTCACGGTAAGCCACTGCCTTTGCGAATCCCTCCAATAATCATCAAGCAACCAGTTAGGCTTCTGTTTGTAGCGTTGGAGAAACTATGCGACAACCGCTTCCGATCCTTAAGATTAAAATTACGCGCCACCTCCGCGCTATAGAGGTGTTCCCATACACACTTGCTCTGTATTTCAAAAGTTAAATATTGTATGAAAATATCATAAATATAAATAATTATAAAGCTTAAAAGAAAATTTGTACCTTAAATTCATTGAAAATTTGCTCCTTCAGCGAGAATGGGAATTCGCTCCAACTCGTATAAGGGGCATCATAAAGCTTTTTGGTGGCGTTGGTGATTATCCTCGTAGTAGTGTTACTTGGGATGAACCTGCAATTTAACAAAAAAAAACACACCAATATATTAGTACAAACTGTACAAAACAATAAACGTAAAAAAATCAAGTTACTCTTACCCATCACCCTCAGGGACTATGATGATCCTGCCATACTTATCCTTATGCACCTCCTCGTCATCATCAACATCATCGTCGGAAACAGGTACATTAGATGCATGTGTGGAAGGTGTAGGGGGGTCAGAGCTAGTATCTCGCAGGCGAAGGCCTGTAAGAGATGGAGTCGATGAGGAAGATGGTTGTGATCCCTGTGACTGCGACATCGCGGGATCGACCCGAAGCTGTTGTGATACTGATGCCTCTGACCCCCGTGGATGTAGCACCAGTGGCTGTGACCTTAATGGATGTGAGCCATGTGCTCGTGAGGCAGCTGAACTGTATGTTGGACGTACAGTCCTGGGGCCCTGTGCTGAAAGACCTGGTGTCTGCACAAAGAGGTAGCTGGGTTGGTGATGCTGTGGCGCCTCATAATATCCATCGGGTGGAGGATAAGACATAAGCGGCGCCTGTGTAAAGGGTGGACAAGATGGAGGATAATAGGGAGGAGTATCTTCTACTCTCCTATTTCCCTTCTTAGCCTTTCCTTTACCCCGAGAACCCGTAGGGTCATCGTTACCTCGACCCTTGCCTGTCATCTGCATAAAAATTACATATTTAGATTGAAACATATAATAAAATAGCTATAAAATGAGAAGTAGTAAAGAACCAACTTTTTAAAGCTCATCGACGTATTGTTCCTCGTCCGAGGATTCTTCTTCCAAACTAGTTTGTGCTTCATCAGTTGATTCTTCTTCAACATTTTCTATTATTGTTACTTCATCTATGTCAACTTCTTCCAATATGTGTGCATGATGTTCCAATTCATTTTCTAAAAGTTCGTCCACTATATGGTGAACACTGAAGATATCGTTTTGATAAGCAACATCTAACATATTCTCGACTTCCACCCTACCTACAGGTTTAGTTTTAATTACAACCCACCAATCTGACTTATTCCGCCGCAATGGATAAGGAGCATAATACACTTGCCTAACATTATGTGCAATAATGAAAGGATCATAGCGATCATACTCCCTCGTATGATTAACCTCAATTATGTTGTATTGGTTGTGTACTCTTGTACCTCTTGTTGGTGTGATGACCCAAAAGGTCATCTTACATAATTTAAGCTGTATCTGTGTTCTAAGGCTCCGAGAGCCTCCGTTAGTCTCACCTCGATATGTGTGCATAGCCCGGACGTGTAGCCGGGAAGCTATTATGTGAAAATCTGATAAAAACTGAGTTTTGATAATTAATAAATGAATATAGTTGACTTTGGTCAACATTTCTGGTAAACAAACCCGGACCTGTGATTCGACGGTCCCGGAGGGTCCGTAGGAAAATATGGGACTTGGGCATATGCTCGGAATTGAATTCCGAGGTCCCAAGCCCGAGAAAAGAATTTTTAAAGAAAATTGTTTTCTGAAAAATATGAAGGATTTTGAAAATGAATAATTATGTGAAAACCGTGTTGCCGGGCCCGTATTATGGTTCCGGAGCCCGGAACA
>ML260089.1:414-15712 GCA_005239495.1 Nicotiana undulata | reverse complement strand
ATCTTTATTAGCAATGCTTGAAGGATTCTGTTGGGAATGTGAAAGAAGGAAAAACATGTTATCAATTTTCAATTAAATGGTTGTCCCACTATTATCTCGTTATGTGATGGGAATTGTTGAAGTTGACAAGTTAGCATTTTATTCCGTGTTAAATGATTTTAAATTGCTATTGCAAGTCATACGTTGGCTGGCCTAGCGGGTCCAACGTTAGGCACAGTCACGGCCTAAAGGGTGGAAATTTGGATCGTGACAACCGGCTGGGTCATTACAGTATAGAGGGATAAATGGTGATCGGGTATGCTTTCCCGGATTCCTGGTTCTCCTCCGATGCATAGGTGTTGCTTCATCTTGTATGGGCTCGCCATACTTAACCAATTGGGATAAGTTGTCAGGCAACTCAAAATCATCCAGTGTGACCCCCTTCTTCTCAATTCCTGATCCTTCTGAATCACCTAGATCCACATACTGTGCATCTGCACCTTCATTGTCATGTTGCTCAATGGCATGTTATGTCTGAGCTGCTACAGTCACTCTGTGAATTGGGGATTGTGCATTCATATCTTCCATCTCTGTAACACAATGCATATCTTACTTAACAGGAATGTAAAAATGTATAAACAACAAGAATATATCTCTGAATGACAGTATGATATGATACCTGCTTTGTCTTCATCAGCTGCAACTTGAAAGTCTGTATATAAATCAGCATGTGCTGGAACATGTTCTTGACCAACTGCACCTTCAACATGTTCTGTTTTATAATTAAAAATGGTAAATAATACTAAATAATGGTGCCTTGAAAGTTGTAGATATGTGTAGGAAATTGTAGATAAAATGTGGATAAGTGTGGATATTTTCTATATACTTTAATACTAAATGTAGATAATTGTAGATATTTTGTAGATACCTGTGTTGCTGGTGCTTGCCTGCACTTGTTCACCAATGTTGAACTGAAAATGCTGATTGTTCAAGTCTTTTTGTTGGTCATTATTTTTGGTTGAACTACCAGCAAACTAAATGTTTTATGTTAGTTTGAGTATATTATTCCATATGTCAAAAATTATTTTGGTATATAAATATATGTCAAATCTTACCTTTGCATCATCCTGCTCATTTCTATTGTTTATCAATTTCAAAACAGTCTGCACAGACTCATTTATAAACCCTCAAAGCTATGGAGTTCTACAAATACAGCTTTCCTAAAATCTTCAAGCTTTCCATCAACCTACAAGTTACAATATAGTAAGTTGTTAATTTCATAATATGTGCTAACATACATTCAAAAACATGTGCAAATATATATAGAAATATGTCAGAATTTACAAATTTGTAGATATTTTGTAGGTAGTTTATGAAATGTAGATAAATTGTAGATAATTTGTAGATATATTGTAGTTTATATGTATTACCTGCTCAATTCCTTTTTCTAACTTTCTGAGCTTCTTAGCAATAGAGTCTTTGTCCTCTTGACCAGCTGTTTGTTTGGGTTCCAATGTATGAGGATCAGCATTGGGAACCTCATATGTTTGTTCACCTTCTTGAACTTCATACTCAATTTTGTCCGACAAAATCAGCACTCTAATCTCTTCTCCAGATTCACTCATACTAGTAAACTGAATGAGGAAAAATAAATTAATTTGACTAAGGCATAAAATGTAGAGTAATTGTAGATATTTTGAAGGCAAAATGTATAATCATAAAAATAAAAAAAAAATAAAAAAATAAAAAAAAATTTACCTTAATCCACTCAGGCTTTATCATCTTCTCTTCAAAGGCAGCTAACCAAATCTGCCCCGTAGTAGCTGACCATCTTAGTATGCGAGGTATTGAGTCAGAACACCTCGTAGAAAGCTCAGTGCTGACGGTCGAGCAACACTCGTAAAGTCATACTTGCAATGCTAGTGAGCATCCCCGTATGAGATAAGAATGTACGTAGGGATTTAGTCTGTGCCTAACAGATTCCATCACCTGAGTGAAAGATGTAATACCCCATGGGTATGACTCATACTGCCCAGACTCTACCAAATAGAACCTAAAGTGATCTACAAAAGACACATGGTCTTTGTCATAAGGACAAATGAAAAATTCTAAAAGATAAGGAATGCACAACTTCACCGCATCCTCATCGTTTACCCAGGATCTATTGGTTACTATATTTTTCAAAGATGACTTTTCTACTTTTAACTTGTTAGGAAAATAGTTGTTCATTAGCTTGCTAACATAACTGGAAGTATAGCCAAAATCTGTAACCTGAGTAACACAATTTAGATCGGTAATTAATGCAAACTCTCTCAATGAAAAATTTAATTTTTCACCCTTCAACTGGACTGAAAAATATGATGCATTGGACTTTGTCGGTTCATACTTCATCAGAAGATGAATGGCTTGGTTTTGCATGCATATTGGGGGGAGAGACAGTAAGTATCCAAAACATGTCTTTTTGAAAAGCTTCAACGCAGTTGGAGACAATAGCTCTTTTATCTTGCTAGGAATGCTAGGATCACACAAAGTGTGGAATCTAAGAACCCCATAATCCATATTATGTGGGGCAAAGAAATGTCCATTCTGCACAAATAATAAATTATTTCACATTAGTAAACTGCATAAAAAGGATACATTCATCTACATTTTATCTACAAAATAACTAAAAAATCACTACAAAATATCTACAATTCAAAGCATTTTCTACAAAAGAGCAGCAACAAAAAATAACTACAACTCTGCTTCAAATAGTACAAGCTACCCAACAATATAACTACATAATCACTACAAAAAATCTACAATTCAAAGCATTTTCTACAAAAAGGCAGCAACAAAAAATAACTACAACTCGGCTTCAAATAGTACAAGCTACCCAACAATATAACTACAAAATCACTACAAAATATCTACAATTATAAAAGGCAGACCATCACAACTATAAATTATCTTCAAAATTAAGACAATTATTCTACGCTTAACTAAAACACGTATAACACAAATTTTTCCATCCTAAACCAAACTAAAAAATTGGAAACGAAACTAATAAATGTTTACCTTCACCAATGATTGGTTCAGAGCTTTTTTGGGTATTTTTTGGAATGTTTCTTCATTTTTTGATTTTTCGAACCAGGAGACACCTTGGGTTTCTTTCCTGTTCGAATTTTAGGGACCTATTCTACAAAGTCGTCGTCTACCAAAACATCTTTTCCTTTTCGTTTGAGTTGTTTGCCTGGTGTAGAACTTTCTCCAGCATCTACATCATGTTTTTGTTTTGTTCTCATCTCGGCTCTGATTTGTCGGGGAGATGAACTATGAGCAGTCTCTGCAATTGCATGTGGAGATTTGACTTGTTTTTCGGGTGATTTTGGTGTTAACACACCCAAATCAAATGAGGGGACTCAAATTTGAAACGAACTTTGTAGAATGATGTCTTCAATTTTTTGTGAATTTAAAGGGAGAAACTGGTTTCAGTCGAATGTGGAGTTGTAAAAAGAGTAAAAAGAACGTGGGTAGCTATAAGACGTGGGTGGGGGTGAGGGGTAAGGAGAGAGAAACGTGGGATGAGTGGGGATATACAGACTCCTTTAATTATGGAGTAAAAAATTGTCCATTAATCATACCCCTAAATTAATTATGGTATATAATTGGTAATTTAGTATACTAAGTATAATTAAGTCAAACCTTAAATATTGAGGGTAATAAGGTTTTCTATGTGGCATAGAAATATAAAAATTCATTTTTTTATTTCTCCAGTAGCTATTTGCTGGGCTCGTCTTGTCCAGCCCAACATTCACAAACTCTACCGACACTTCTCCTCTAATTTCCCTTTTTCTTTATTTCCCACCTCTTACCCTTTTCTGTCCTCTCCACCGCTGGGGAATTAAATCTCATTCATCTGATTTATTTTATGAAATGATGTCAAAGTAATTAACGACATTTTCTCCCACTCAATCTCTCCAATTCGCACTACATAAGCCCTATTAAAGGTGAAACTCTTCCTATTATTTGTTTCAGTTCTCATAACTCAAAACCGCAATTTTTAATTAAAGATAAAGGATCCAATCCATCTTAACATAATCTATAAGAATATATTAACGATATCCACTAAATAAGAGCAAAACCTTTTTTGTCTCTTAAGAGCTTAAAGACGAATATCATAGTGATGATGCTTCGAGGTCGAATCTTAATCTATCTTATTCTAGTCTTAATTATTTACACAGGGGACGAGTCCGATTTTGACTGTATACAATTCAAACTATTCAACTAAAACAACAATCTTTGCAATAGACTTGTACATCCTGGAGCAGCACGCACATTACATGTTGTAACGATTTGACTGGTCGTTTTGCGTTATCAGACCGCGTTTCCCTAAATGAGATTTATTTTGAATTTATAAGTATCACGCTATTTCAAACAAGGTACAAATAAATTTGTGAATGTGAGAGGGTAAGCAAATCGAAAAAAAAATGAGTTTCGTCGAGGTTTGACATTTTGGAATAAAATACGGCTCGAGCTAAAATACCCGATATTTATGGAGTAGTACCATACAAGATACCACATAGCCGTGATAGTAAGGTGCATAAAATGTGTTAAAAAAATGAGTGATATTTTAAGTAATTTGAGATAATTAATTAAGTATTATATTAAGTGTATAAGTGTAAGAATTATCTTGTCCACGTGGAACCATGACAACTAAAGTAAACTATGACTAATATGTGGGCTACGTTGGTGTCACACTTTGGAGAAAATATGTCTTGATAAGCATTAAAATTATATATGGGGCCTACCAATCAAGACTCTTAAGGAATGCATTTCAAAACTCAAAGAAATCATTCTGAAACTTAAGTCTTTGGACATAAGCTTGCTAAGAATGGTGAAGCTCACTATTGTTATAAAGACCTCTTTATCTTGAAATATCATTATCCTTATTTCATTAAGGAATTCATACAGGATTATCAAAGCTCTCTTTATCTACAAGTAACGGGTCTTCTTCAGCTAGAATTCATACAAGATTATCATGTAATTGCAACGAGATTTGCAATTCTAAAGGAGTACGGTGCAATCTTTTCCAAAAATATCATAGGGATTTTTTCTACTCCAGTTACGAGTCCTCGGGTGTAGAATTCAGAGTTGCGGGCGCGTTCTTGGTCCGAGAGGTAGATTCGACACGAGGTGAGTCTCCTTTCCAACCTTGTAAGAGGGAAATGTCCCCATAGGTTCCTTGTTTCTATGTGTATATGTTGTGGGGGCCACGTACGTACCAAGTGACGAGAGTCCGTACGTGGCGACTATATTGCTATGTCGGGTAGCTTTGAGACTCACAAGCATGCCTCTATGTTCCTTAATTGTAACTTTGTACGTGTTATGAGTTGTAATTACTATTGAGGTGATATGGAAATGTGAAACCTTATGATTTAAATCTCAGTTGAGTATCCGTGGTATTGGCACAGTCCTGTTGAATTCATTGTTGAGTTGGTACACACATGTACTTATATATATATATGCACTTATTATCGAGTCAGCACACGAGTCACAGGTATGATGCGCAATCGTGGGTCAGCTTATTACTATATCGAGTCAGCACACGAGTCGCAGGTATGATGCGCGATCGTGAGTCAGCTTATTACTATATCGAGTCAGCACACGAGTCGCAGGTATGATGCGCGATCGTGAGTCAGCTTATTACTATATCGAGTCAGCACACGAGTCGCAAGTATGATGCGCGATCGTGGGTCAACTTATTACTATATCGAGTCAGCACACGAGTCGCAGGTACGATGCGCGATCGTGGGTCAGCTTATTACTAGATCGAGTCAGCACGCGAGACGCAAGTATGATTCGCGATCGTGGGTTAGCTTATGACCTCAGTCCCTATGACCACCCTTATGGCTCCGGTCGGTTGTCTTGTCCTGGTATGTATATGATCACTTGAGTTCTGAGTCACTTATAACTGGATTGTCAGGTATTTGTCGAGAGGAGGGTAAGATACATTGGTGTTCCTTTTCAGTTATCACTTGGATTACCCTATTTGATATGCACCTGTTGTTTATTGTCTTACACCTATGTACTTAAGATTTATTTGGTACTATCTCAAAGATATGGATTTGTCAGACAATCTGAGGAAAAGAAAGTGGAAACTGTCATCTATTTTGATAATTGAGGGAAAAGGGGATGAAAATAGGTATTTACGTATTTTTCATAAATTACTCAGACTTTGGTGTTTTATATGTGTAATTTGTTGCTTAACTGTCTTCATATGCCTACTACTTTCATCATATTCTGTCATATTGCTATTGTTGGACCTTAGTGAGTGTCGAGTCGACCTCTCGTCACTACTTCTTCGAGATTAGACGGGATACTCACTGGGTACATATATGTATATGTACTCATGCTACACTTTCTGTGCATTTTGTTGCACAGGTACCTTTATAGTACAGGGATCGACTTGGAGACTTATACGAGCTGCATTCATCCGGAGGCGTTCCGCAGCTGGCAGAGTCTCCCTTCTATGTATTTACATTTTTATCTTTATAGTCTTTGTCCAATTTGTTTCTCGGACAAGCATTGTTAATTCTATAAATTCTTAGAAGTTGCTCATGTACTTGTGTCACCGGATTCTGGGGATGTGATGAGATATATCTTATTACAATAAATTGATTTCCCGTCGTATTATGAAATGCAGATAAAGGTAACGATTTCAAAAAATTTTAAACAGGAAGGTATTTGTACGAATTAAGGAATTGACTTGCCCGACAGTGTTGTTCGGCGTCATCACGACCCATAGATTTTGGATCGTGATACATGTGTAGGCAATTCTCTTGCAAACTTCATATCCTTTGCTTCTCTATTTAAATATTCTCAGGTTACTTTCTACCAAGATGGAGTGCACATACTTTCGATCAGATAAAAAGAGAAGTACGTAAGAAAATGAAAAAAAGAGTTGATGGAAATGCAAAGGTACGGATTGGGGTGTACATAGATCGGATTGGTTCGGATTTTTTAATTACTAAACCAAACCAATTGTATCGGGTTATTAAAATTAAATATCAAACCAAACCAATAAAAGTCGGATTTTTTAATCTCGGTTTTTCTCGGGTTTCTCGAGTTTTCGGATTTTTTCGGTTTTTTTTTTCTTCATAAAGTCTTCATAGCACAAAATGTAAAATTTGTGCTCCACATATTTTTTTTAATCCTAGTAAGACAGAATTATATAAGGTGTTTTCAATAAAATAACATAAATATGAGATGAGTCATGGCATTGTACTAAAATATTCAACAATAAGATAATAAAATCGCATAAACTAAATATTATTAATAAGCCATAATGTAAACAAACATAATTTAAAATTTTAACTAATAAGTACAATTATTTACATGACTAACCATTTAAAGAAAAATAAGTTATACATTTTATCTAAACAATGGGAAAACTAAAAAATAGATATCCAACACTATTTTCATTCATAGTACAATCAAATTGAATGTCTTTAATTAGCATTAGTATTGATTTAATTTTGGTTTAAGATTTATTTGAGTTACTAACATTTATGTACTATAAAACCTATTGGAGCATCCAAAAATTATAAGCCCAAGTTTGAAATAATACGTTAAAAGATAAAATTATGAAAAAGTTTAAGAAATATTTTTAAACTACACTCTATCATAAATATTTTTATGCATTAAATATATTTAAAACTTTTATAAATATAATGTCGGGTTGGTTTGGTTTGGTTTTAACTAAAAATAGTCGGGTTTTCTTCCAACACCAAACCAAACCATAGTCGGGTTTTTTTTCTTAATTTGACCCGGATTATTGAGTTGGTTCGGTTTGTCGGTTTCATTTGTACCCTGGTACGGTGACAGCTTTTACTTGTTCTTTAGAGGCGCAAATCATAGAACGATTATTCAAGAAAATCCTTGTGCTATATATCCAAAGTTCCCTTTATCTCTTATTTAATATTTTTTTTTTCTTGACGACAAAAAAAGTTCAAAAGTTGCTTCAGTTAAACGAAAGCGCATTACTATTCAAATCGCAAGTGGCCACAAAGATTATTTCATAAACTTTAACTTAGTAAAAATTTTGAAAACGAAAACCCTTAAATTAAGCTCACTATCATTCAGAGACAAAGAGATGGTACTCCCTTGGTTTCAACTTATGTGATAGATTAACTTGACACAAATTTTAAGAATAGAAAAAGAGAAACTGTGAAAATTTATGGTTGATATTAAAAATGACATATAACAACTTTTTTGCCTATAAAGAAATAAAAAGTTAAATTATTTCCAAATATATAAATTTATCATTCTTTTTGGAACAAGGAAATAATGTTTACATGACATGGAGTACTTGAAACTTTAAATGGTTCACAAAAATGTACAAGTATTGTAGTACTAGAATGATCCAAATTTACTACTTATCCAATTTACCAAGCAACAATTAAGGATTCTATTTTGGAATTGAGTGTAGATAATTAGTATCGATGGTGTTGTTTTTGAATAACGGCGAGCAATAATGCAATGCATTTACGGACCAAAAACGGGAAAAGAAGGCAAGAAACTTGGTGGGCTGCCAGTTTTTCTGCAAGTAAAACTAAAGTGTCATTTACTGTACTTTCATCTCACAGCATATTCAAAAATAGTACTACTCCTCTAATAAGTATAGTACTTACAAAAGTAAAAATTCCCAACAATAAATAACCCTCACCGTGGGCATAAAAGGTACGCTAGCTTACTGTACACAACACAATCGAGGAGGATCTCAACACACTGATCTCTACTCTCTCTTGTGCTCCAACTTTTGAGACATCTGAACATCAAAGAAAGCACTGTACATTAACGGACTTCAAGAATATTATAATCACATACTATGAAATTTAACAAAACAAAAAAAAGTGTCTACAGAAATTGCAAAATTTTCACATCGAGTTCAACTTCTATACATGAACAGTGTAAAAGAATTTTTATACTACCATAGATGGTGAAAAAAATAGATCATATAAGAGATAATTGCATATCAATTAATCGTCCTCATAAGTGGGATTAGTGACCTGAAATATAAATAACCTGCCGATAGTGTAACAAGCCTTTAATTTACCTTAAGATTCAAGCGCATTAGGTATTTGCAGCAGATCATAAGGTGCCCAGAGGGTATCTAATGGACAAGGCCGGCTCGCATCGAGTCGAACCCATGGCTTCCCTTTTCCACTCCAATGCAATAGGCTAACCGGACCAGGATGCAAATTCCGACACAAACCTCGGAAATTATCTCCTCCAAGACCATGTTGGTTCCACTTATGATCCACTGGAGCAATATGTCCAGCAAAAACAAGCAAAAATGGTGGTAATGAACCAAGTTCATAAATCCTCATTCTCTTCTGAAGTTCCATCCATTCTACAATCTTTGTTGTATAATCTCCAGCTCTCCATCGTTCAAGATCAATGACCATAACACCCGTGTTGAAATAACAAGGCTTCCGGTTTGCGAAAGTCAAAGAAAGTGAAGGGTTTGACCAGAAAGTGGGAGTGAAATAAGTAGTGAAATTTGCATTGCAGTATTCTGGTGCTGCTAGAACTGCTTCTTCGCCTAGAGGTGTTGCTGCCAGCTTGCCAATGTCATCTACCAGAACAAGGTCTGAATCCAGGTACACAACCTACATGGATACCAAATATGTTAGGAGTAAGATCGATCTATAGAGAGGGATTGATTAATGAGTGTCATTTTCTCTTTTAAATTACAAAATCTTAGTAGAGTAATAAAATCCGTCATGACTAAACTTGGTTTATAAATAATGCCCTTTAGCAGGTGAAAATGCAGCCGTAAAAAATCCTTTCCCGGTTGCTATCCGACAAAAATTTCAGCCATTGCCAGTCTAAAAGCCACGTAAAGTATACGACATGAATTTATTCTGGTTGATAATTAAAAGAAAAATTAATGACAAAAAGAATCCCTGCCGTTGCACCTGAATTCTTGCCATATACCTCCTTTAGCGATCGCATTTTTTATTGCTGATTATCATTTTGGTCATTAAGAACCTTTGGTCACGATATATATCCAGTTCAAGATCCAATTTTACATTCAGCAATGATATTTTAAGTGCCAAAAACTACTCATTTTTTCATGTGCATTCACATATCCGAAAACATAAAAAATAATCAACATTCAGGAAGAAATTAATTAAAATATAGAACAAGGTATGGATCGAGGTAAACAAACCTTTTGGATACATCCAGGAAGAAGATCAGCGAGGTAATTTCGAGCATAATTAAGAGGACAATCTAAAGCAGCGCGAATGGATGTAGATATTAATCCCGCCACACCGGAATCTTGGAAGGGATAAATTGTGAAATGAAGATAAGGGAATGAATTAGCAATTGTGATGTTGAGATAATTAGTATCAGCGGAGGAAGAAGCAACAAAGTGGAAGATAACATTTTCAGGGCAAGAAGAGTGTTGAAGAACAGAAAGAATCGCAGCCATTGACCCTCGAAGATAAGCTGCATCAAGAGTCATGGTTACATTTACTGCATTCTCAAAGCAAATTCCATTTGTGTCGGTGGAGGAGTAGTGAAGAGAAGGACAAGTTGGGGAGTTGTAAAATTTTGGGGCTTCTTTGAAATGGAAGTTCTTGGTATTGATAGCGCCGCCACTAAGTGCAGCAAAGGAGATGGTCCATAAAAGAGAAACAAAGGCCTTGATCTTGAATCTCCCAAGTTTTGGCATTATGGAGCAGCTACATAAACACATAAACAGGCACACACATTACTTGATATATATATATATATATATATATATATATATCAAAGGCCTCGTGTATCTGTCAATCCCAAAATGGGCTCTACATTTCTGTCAATCTTACTCCTAGTAAATAAAGTAAATAGGAGCTAAGCTATATATACTTACTAACTAATATAATATTACCTACTCCATTTCCATGTGTTCCAACTTATGTGAACCTGTTTGACTGGTCACGAAATTTAAGAAAAAATAAAGACTTTTAGAATTAATTTGTGGTCCTAAACAAGTGAAAATGGAGCCCAGAATATTTGTGCGGTTATAAAAGCTTCCCATTAAGGGTAGAATCGGAAGTTTAAGCTAAATTGTTTCCAAATTTAGAAAGGGGTCATTCTTTTTAGAATGGACAAAAAGAAAATAGGTTTACGTAAATTGGAACGGAGGGAGTATCGGTTTAGGTATCTTTTTTATCAGGTTACTAACTAAGGTTATCCTAAAAATTTAACTATAGCTACCTTATACGCAGTGGCGAAGCCAGGAATTTATTAAAGGGTGTTCAAACTTGAAATAAGTGAAAAAAATTCTCCGAGAAAGGGTGTTCAATATATATTATATACCTTTAAAATCTAATACTTTACCTATATACGCAGTGTAATTTTTCGACGAAGGGTGGATCGTAACAAGTAGCTTCGCCCATGCTTATACGTGATCTAATGGTATAAAATATTCTTTTACATCGCCAAAGCATATAATTTTAACTCAAGTAAAAACACGGGCTGATTGCTACAATAAAATTAAGTTATATGCAATGATCTTGGTATAGACTTTTCATATTATCCAATATAGTTTAACTTGTGATAATAAATTTAGTACCAAATAAGAATAATGTTTATCTACCTTATTATAAGGGACATGATGGAACGAGTAATTATTACACAATACTACTTAAATTGAATACCTAGTGGGTAGGTTTTAGACAAAATTTTCTTGGAAAGACATGAGAAAGAAGACTAATATTTGACTTGTAGGAAAAATCTTGGGAGATGAAAACGTAAATGTTGGTATCATGGCGGCAATGTCGCTGCCAACACGTATTTCTTGCCTTACATAATGTACTTGTCAAGACGGTTTGTTTTCTTTAAAGATAAGCAAATACTCCTATCAATGTATAGTTTTAAGGGTTCTTTAGTTCAGCCATCCATTTTCAAGCTCGTTTCTTTAATTGAACATTTTACCCTCTTCTTCAGGCAATAAAAATTAAGTAATACACTATTGTAATAAAAATCTTTTACATATTTAGTGTAGTTTAATCTACTATACATACCAAATTATTAGTTATCTTATTTATCCAAGAATTTTTATCACAAAGATATATTTATAATTATCTTATAAATGACCCAATTTTGTAGTATATTCTTTTTAGTTTCCATTTAAAGAAGTAAAATTTAAAATAAAGAGGAAAAACAGAAAAAGGTAAAAGCATGCAACATATGTCAATCTTTTGAGGAAAGAGCTGCTCGACGTTTTTGTAACATTGAGATTTCATCAAACTTTTAGTTGTAGGATTGTTATATATAGCAGGTGGATAGAGGTACATCACTTTCACCGTAGTCCCTCAAATAGTTACTGCAGATATATATATATATATATAATTTTGACGAATTACGCAGGCCTCACCCATCTACCTTTAATAAATTAATATTGAAGCATCACTGGCGAATATGTAATGAATAAAGTTACTTGACATGCGAGATATATAGGGGGATCCACACGTCCAAACATCTGGTTAAAGAGTCAATAGCTGATCATGATAAAAAGCAACTAGAAACTACGAGTGAGGAAAGTACGTAAGTCATTAATAGGGCCATATTCACCTTTTCATACCATGTGACCAAACGCTTTTAATTAAATGCTGCCCCCATTTATTTGTGACCATATATATAGGAGAAGATTTTTATGTTCGTTAATATTCGTCCTGACCTGAAATTATATGTTGCCCTCCTTATACATCTTATTAGCGAGATGTTTGTGCTTATTCTAAGCTGAAATTGGTCACTTAATACAAACCGTTACTAACCTTTCATAATAAAATTAAATGTCACTAATCGTATAAGAATTTTTTACATATAACTTAAATTGGTTAAGAGAAAGCAACCCGAGAATAAATCTCCTTCATCATTGAGGGAACAACGATCTAAAGAAAAATCAATTCTCAACCACAAAACCCTTTCTATCAACACTTTATTCCGGCAAGTTAGATCCATGTTACCACTTATTGATAAAGGTATATTCACACATGAAAAATTATCAGCACTAATGAATGAGTTGTTTAAAATTAAATAGGGCCATTTATTGGCGATTGCGAGGATGATGAACAAATGATTGAAATAGCATGTGCCCTTCACATGTTTGTGCTTTAAGCCTTTACTGTAGCATCGTTTGGGTCTCTCATTTGTTTTTTTCCTGCTTTTATATTCGCTTCGTTTGGTGAAAGAAGAGGGCCAAAAAAGAAAAAGAGAAGTTTTACGATTCTCATTTAATATTATAATTGACAATATATTCGATACAATTCAGAAGAATGTAAGATCTGATGAAAAGGATTTTTTTTTTTATCAAACTCGAATTATGTAAAAATTCAGGTTTCATTTTAAAATAAAATAAGACAGTATAATTCATCATAGCTTTACCTTACTATTGCGAGTCAATTAATTAGATTGATAGATGTTACAAATGTTGAGTCAATTTGCTTTTGTGTATATATCAGAAACTATTCGATCAATTTTTTTCTTTCAGTTGCTAGTAGTATTAAAACCCGCGCGGACACTAACTATGTATAATATTTGAGTTATTTGAATTATATATAATTAAGATTCAAATTTAAACCTTCTTGATAAATATAGATAATCATTGGATATTAATTAAGAAACACTACATGAAAAAAGATTAATTTTCAAAACTCCTAGTTATAATTCTATTTTCTTTTTTGGTACCATTCTCGCCGGTGTCATAGATCCTAAAAATAGTCAGGTGTCACAACCCAAATTTTCCTCCGTTGGGTATCGTGATGGCACCTAGTCTTAAGGACTAGGTAAGCCTAACAGTTACTGAATAACAACAATAATAAAAGGAAACTAACCGTCTCAATATAGAATCTTGACGAATTTACAAATCTTCCCAAAATCCGGTAATACAAGTCATAAGCTCTACGAATCTTCTACAACTTCTAAATACAACTGTTTGGAAATAAATACAACAGTTGAGTAGAAACAGAAGGTGGCTCTGAAGCCTGCGAATGCAGCAACAGGTTGCCTTGAGTCTCCTCGGCAATCATCCGCGCAACTACTAACAATGTATATACCTGGATCTGCACACAAAAAATATGCAGAAGTGTAGTATGAGCACACCACAGCGGTGCCCAGTAAGTATCAAGACTAACCTCGGTGGAGTAGTGACGAGGACTAGTCAAGGCACCACTGGTCTAACAAAATAAACTAACATGAATACAGAAATAACCGAACACTACATCTATCTAAGATTTCACGGAGTAATTTACAATAATGACAATATAATATGGAAGAAATTACATAAATTAACCAACGGAACAGAATAAAAATACACAGAAAGACGGACAGCAAAACAAGCCAACACGGAGGAAAACCACAACACATAGAAAACATTAGTAACTCGACTCTGCGTCAGTTTGTTCACATCAGACCTTAGTCACAAAAATCAATAAACTGATGGAACCTTTTAAAATAGCAGTTCATAATAAAAACTTTGAAGATATAATCATTTTTGTAAAGAAAGATCTCCTTTGAAACATACTTTCTCTAAATGTGTATATATATGTATCTTTAATAAAGAGAAATACTCAGAACATAGTTTCTTTCAAAATATGTAATTTCAAAATATATCTTCCCAATAAATGACTACCAAATATCATTTTCCACAAGACAAATGCTTTTCAAGTATACTTTCGAAATAAAATTCTTCAGACATAATCCCCTTCGAAACCATTATTCTTTCAATAATTGTCACGACCCAAATTCCCACCATTTAGGCCGTGACTGCGCCTAACGTTGAACCCGCTAGGCTAGCCAACGTGTATCTTGCAATAGTAATTTAAAACCATTGAATAAGAGATAAACCGCTAACCTTTCAACTTTAACTAATTCAATCATATACTGGGATAATAGTGAGAAACCGTTTAACCGTACATCAATAATATACCTTTCCCAACAATAATCTTTCCAACATCGATAATAAAAATAACAAAACTTGAATGCGGAAAGGAGGAACATAACAATCATAAAATAACGTAAACCTCCCAAAACCGGGGTGTCACAATCTCACGGACTAGCTACTAGAATACTAAATACAAGTCTGGAATGAAAATACAACACTGTCTTGAGAATAAGGAGAAAGACAATGAAGCGGTAAAGGAAAGACACCTCGGGATCCACGAACGCTAGTGTATACCTCGAAGCTCTGACGTGGACTGAAGGTATCTCCCTCAGAACGCTCCACGGGGTCCGGTAGCAGGGTCTGCACAACACAAGGAAGTGCAGTGTAGTATCAGTACAA
>ML260088.1:27366-54171 GCA_005239495.1 Nicotiana undulata | reverse complement strand
TCATTCTTGTTGGAAGTATTGGCTGTTGAGTTTGAGAAGTGTTGATACGATTGATGATCCAAGTGTAGAGTATACGATTGAAGTGATTGGTTATATCTGAGACCCTTGCCGGGCATTTATTGAGTTATTAATTGATGCTTTTCCCCTTGCCGGGTGTTTTGAAGTGTCAATTTCCATTATGATGTACTCCTTGCTATTATATCTGTTATTGTTTGGTGAGGAAGAGTGTAAAGCACGAAGGATGATGTCGTGCCATGATATCTGATTATATTGCATATTGATGAAGAGTGTAAAGCACGAAGGGTGATGTCGTGCCATGATTCATATTGATAATAAGCACGAAGGTTAATGCCGTGCCATGACTTTTATTTATTATAAGCACGAAGGTTAATGTCGTGCCATGATATTTGATTACATTGCATAGTGAGGAAGAGTGTAAAGCACGAAGGGTGATGCCGTGCCATGATTCATATTGATTATAAGCACGAAGGTAAATGTCGTGCCATGACTTTTATTGATTATAAGCACGAAGGTTAATGTCGTGCCATGATACATTGTACATTGCATTGTGAGGAAGAGAGTAAAAGCACGAAGGGTGATGCCGTGCCATGATATTTGATTACATTGCATTGTGAGGAAGAGAGTAAAAGCACGAAGGGTGATGCCGTGCCATTGTTTACATTTCTGGTACTTATACTTGTTTCGTTGGCTATTGTGTTAGATTTCCTCCCTTGTTTACTTCTATCTGTCAATTTGACTGCTTCATTTCACTTGTTCCCCTTTACTGCTCCCGTATCCCTTACTTGTCTGCTTATCTCTTGCCTTGTATTATCCCTGTTACCTGTTGTAGAATATGACAGGTTATCGTTATTGTCAAGTCTAGCCTCGTCACTACTTCGGCCGAGGTTAGGTTCGACACTTACTCAGTACATGGGGTCGGTTGTACTGATGCTACACTGCACTTCTTAATGTTGTGCAAATCCCGCATCCGGACCCAGTGGACCGTATTGAGGGAGTCACCTTCAGTCCACTCAGAGCTTCAAGCTATACCCGCTAGCGTTCGTGGGCCTTGGTGTCTCTCCTGCATTTGATTCCTTATTGTCTTACTTTTTCTCCTAGTTTCAAGACAACTATATATTTCTTTTCAGACTCTATATTTAGCACTCAGATTAGATAGTCTGTGAGGTTGTGACACTCCGGTTTTGGGATTATGCGATGCTGTTATCTTTACTATGTCATTACGCATTTACAGAGTATTGTTACATTTCCGCTGTTAAAGTTATAAAGTATGTTGGATATTTCAGTCAAGATTCTGAAGGGTATTAATTTTACTACTGTTGAATTGATTTAAAAGTATTAATGTGTAGTATACGTTGGCTTGTCTAGCGGGTTCAACGTTAGACGCAGTCACGGTCTGAAAGGTGGGATTTCGGGTCGTGACAAGTGATTACCGGGCATTGTAGTGATGTGATCCTATAGGATAAATAACCCAGGACTTCCCCCATATCCTTTTCATATGTGTTTAAATTGTAACTCTTTCAAAAACCCTCTTCAGGCTTTAATATTTTCAAGTGTACTTTTACATATGTGCTTAGACTGCGAATTCTCTCAAAACCCTAACTTGTTTAAACTTTAATTTCCTATATGTTACTTGCTTAAATTCAAAAGGTTGTTTGGCCGGGAACCACAATTGTGGACTCTGAGGGGTGCCTAACACCTTCCACTTGGAGCAATTTCAAGCCCTTACCCTATCTATGGCTATCCAAGTCTATGTTTGTAAATGACCCTTTATAGGTGCCCTAACGCACCTTAACTCGTTAGGTGGCGACTCTCCGATTCTTTGCATACCCCTTTTCCCAAAATGAAGCAAGTTATCCCATTAATGTCAAGAACCCTGACCGATTCGAAAGGATGAGTTAAAAAGGGGCGCGACAATTGTTGCAACATATTTTCATGTAGTGCACTTACCAAAACGCCAAAAAAAATGAACGCTTATGTTTGTCTTCAAATTATTTCAAATAGTATACATGAGTTGCCTCTATAGGGGTCTACATACAACATCGTACTTTTATCTCGCAATATCATATACTTTTGTACTCATCTATTAGCAACACAGATATAGGATCAAACATCTAAAAAAAGTATCGATCGTCGCAATGGAGTAGTGATCACACATAGAGATGACCAAACTAGACACATCAATATATTTCAAGAATTCTATCAAATTTGATCAAGTTATCTTAGGCTAGGTCTTTGTTTCTAACATTTTATATTGCGATCTTAATATCTGTAAATCAAACGAAGCAAGGAAATGACGTAATTCTACAAAACACAATTACAACGTCATCTACTCCCGAACATGATAAACCCCGGCACATACATATATGCTCGTCACCTCATTTATGTATCACCCCCGCATGTAACAAACAATGGAAAATAGGAGGAAAATTCCCTCAACAAAGTTAGGCAAAATACTTACCTCAATTCGACTAATTCCACACTTGATTTTCGCTTTTCCTTTACAATTTCATCTCCGCTCATCTTAATATGAATAAGAAGGACAATACATTCTACCAATGGTATTTTGTCAACATTCTTATATATGTCAATCCAATATGTCTGCTTCACTGGATACATTACACGAAGTCAGATCCAATGTGGGTCCACTCCCAATTGACTGTCCATATAATATGACATCTTCCTCTTTCACCCCATATGTATCTTCAAGACATCTATATGCTGCTTCTATGTCGGCATAAGTGTTCTGCTCACTTGGCTTGTCGGTGGACCGTCCATAACCTGAATAATCGTTTCCCATAAAATTGACGCGGAGATGGTGACTAAGTTCAGTGAATAACTCGTACATCTGTCCCAGATCAGCTGCGTTACCGTGTGAGTAAAGTAGCGTCAACGTCGCCGCCGGATTCTTTACGTACACCGCCGTCATCGACGTTCCTCTAACTATAACTATATCTATCAATACACACACACACTGTGTACTATTTGAAGCAATGATCAGCGTAACAGTGTAAGCGTAGGATCCAAGCTTTTAGATTTTTAACGCTAGGGTTTCTTTATATATTACTAATAAAGAAAGTTAATAAAAAGAAAACAATAAGGTTGTGGTACTATATAATATTTCATTAATTAAGCTAATATAAAGCACAAATAAAATTATATAAGATGTCGGAGATATATTAAGGTTTCATCATAATAGTTACACAAAGATACCTAGCACCACTCAACTTTGTCCTAATAATTGATAAATCTTCCATTCTCTGCAAATATAATATCTTGCTATATAAAGCTTTCTATGGATGTGAATACAAAAATTCAAGTAGGTCAACCTGCTAGAGGATTCATCACACTTCCTATGAACCACACTACACCAGTAGCTTCGTCTCTTATAAGGAATATGAATGGATGGTCCGCGACAAAGATCTGTTTCCCTCTCAATAATCAACGATACGGTCATTATAATAGTAGCAGTAACCTTAATTGTTTGACCAAAAAGTTTTAAGTCATGCCGGATTGTTATAATACCAAATCTTTTAACGGGGTAAAATACAGTACCCGAACAGAGCAATATTACCACTATAATATTACAGCTTAGTAGTGTTAAGAGACTACTATAACTTTAAAAGAAATAATACTCTTTATTTTAAATACTTTACAACAATATTACTCACACTCAATATTTATCTCACAAACTACAATCTGTCGATTACTCTCTAATTTCTGTTACTTCTCTCCGCTTTTTGGTATATTTGAAGAAGTGAAGGAGCTCCTCCATTTATAGGAGTAAAATACGTAGCCTCCAAGAATGCTACAGGAGATGTATTAATCTCCTCCACTTATTTCCAAACTTTGGCTCCAAGAAAGAGTTGCCAGCAAAGTTTTTATTTCATAGGCACATGCCTATTGTTGAATAGGATGGACCACAATTACTTGCTAACCTTCATAAAATCAAACGGCTTCAGTTTAATTAGATCTAGCTCGTTGAACTAAAAAATTTAAACAAAGTAAATATGTTCTATGCCACAACAAATCGAATCCATCCATAAATACTATCTGTTTATCAAGGATTGTTACTTGGGCAAGATAAAAGCAAAACACGGTCATATGTGTCTATCAATTGCATAAATTTACTTTTATACTTCATGTGATGTCAAATGTTACAGAAATACATCAGATCCAGACCAAGTTGACACCCCTATAATTAGTGAATAAATCTAAGAAATAATTAACATACACAATTTTGAAATAGATAGTCTTGAAGGTTAAAACAGCCAACCAGAAAGGATACTAGCAGATGCATGTCAAGTAGAAGGTTCTTTATACCACAACAACAAATATTACAGTGGAAGTTAGAAAAATTTCACTAAATAAGAGTGTGATAGTTGGATGTTTACCTCAAAAATAGTCTATCTTCAATATGTGAACTTCACAAATATTGGTGCAACATTGTACATGAATGTTAAAACCAAAAGATCTGAAGATCAGATATATTTTATTTGCGAGATGGACATCAAGTTTATTATTTATTTTAAAAAAGAGTGCTATAAAAGAATAGTCACTTTTCAGAGACATTAGTTTTAAGCCTTGTCGATTTTTCTGCACAATTTCATCATAACTTCAAAATCAATTTCAATTGCATAAGGTAAATGATCACGCTCAACTGTGTCTAATAAAAGACTAAGCGGGCGTTGTAAATATAATCTGAGTATTTATCTAGAGTCGAATCTTACAGAGAACCAACCTATCAATTGTTATTATTAGACTACTAGATTCTCAATAATCAATTTCCCAAAAGTTATGAATATTAATTTCCAGGATATTTACTACTACAGTTGAATGAAAATAAGAAATCTAAAGAATAACTAATAACTAATACTGAGGTGTAAACAATTACGATAAAGGTCTAAGGTTATAGTTTCCCCCATTGATGGAATCTCTTCTTGTATATTTCCTATAGTTTTAGCTTAATTATCTCTATCAATCATGAACACTCAGGCTATCATAAATTTCTCTCAAGTAATTATGATGATCTACTAGACGCACTCTCTCGAGTTACGCTAGCTAACTTGTATTACAGTTCACTTTAGATTGCACCCAAGGTATCATTATTTCTAATCCCACCTTTAAACCCTCGGTTATGGATCTCTTCTATACTTTGGGAGTGATGTTATTTTATAATTACCTAAATATGCACTCTCTCTCGAGTAGATGCACACTAAATAAACACAGCTAATTGAGGATCCTTTCAATTAACTAAAATAAAAACGTAGTTGAACACATAGAGATTGAAAACCAAGCAAATTATATTAATATAACCATCAATTCATCCTCAACGGGTTCCACCAAAACTTTAGGTTAAAGAAGTTAGCTACTAATAATTGTACTGAAATAACAAAAAAATTCATTGACAATGGTAAAATTACAAAGAAGGGAGATGAGAATTGATGCCCAATTACCCTCCTTGCCTCTTGCCTTTGCTATTCTTTAATTAGCCTCTAAACCTTGATAAATTGCTTCCTTGGACGAGTTGAACCTTATATGGGTTAAGTAGAATGGCCTCAATCTTCCAGATTTTCCCGTGGTAATTTACTCGCACAACTGGGACTAGCGCGACCGCGCTAGTCCTCGCTCTATGGACGCGCTAATGGGGTTTTATACTGCATGGGTGATCACTGGACTAGCGCGACCGCGCTATGCTCGCACTAGTGGTCGCGCTAGTGCACTTCTGTTCTGTCCCGTCAACTGGACTAGCGCGACCGCGCTAGTGACCGCGCTAAGTGACTTTTATTCTATCCAAGCGAACTTCAGCCTTCCTTTCACCCATATAATCTCCCAAGGGGCTTTTCTTCTTCAATTTAACTCAAATCACCATCTCAAGTTCTCAATAGTATATTTGTCTCCTGTAAAGCATAAAAATCACAATTAGAGCCAATTTAACAAACCTCTCTAAGACAGTGAAGCATCCTTAAGTTGGATTGTAAACCTTCACTAACTACATGGATTTTGGCCTGTTATCAGTAAACTAAAACCTTGTTAAAGTTTTCCCCGCCTAATTCCATAAAACTATAAACCAATCTCTCAATTGTATAATAAAATCTTGTTAAAGGGTTGGTTTTCTTCAATATTTGACATAACCTCTTTCTGCCGAGTAATATAGGCAATATTTGTTATCTGTACATAAATTTTTTTGTTTCACATAATTCATGTGATTCTTCTTGTTTTTACTTTTTCAGGGCCCTACTGCACCATTAAAAAATATAAGAAAAAAAGAAAAAAAGAAGTTAGATAATGATTAGAAGGTGGAAATTCGACCATATTTATGTATAAGCATGCAAATGAATGGGTCGATGAGAAAACATTGGGCTGAGATTGAGAAGATGATTGATTTTTTTGATGGAGTTTTAGGGACCAAAACTTGGTTTAGAGGAAGCTTTTGTTTTGCAAAAAACATAGCCGTAAGTTATCAAAAAAGAAAAAAGAAAAGGGGTTTTAAACTAAACATAGCAAAACTAAAACGAAATTGAGGAAGAAAATTCTTTAGAGAACTAAAATTGATATTAAGAAAGCGTAAAGTGAATAATTAGGGGTTTACCTGCTGAAGTTGTTATTTGCAAGCAGAGAGAGTCAAAGCCAATTGTTCAATGCTAAATACAATGTAGCTACATACGACTCTATAAAACTAATCCAATATTTCAAATTTCCGGTGACGAATTCGATTTTGATGTATGCACCGGCGAGTGAGAGAGAGAGAGAGAGATTATCGTAGTTGGGGTAAAAAAATCTTGATAGAAAGTGACGAAGAAAATGACCTTTTCAGCAGAGGAAGCGACGATTCAGTCGGGAAAGCAACTTTTAACTTTTTAAAATGATTAATGACTAAATCTAAATTTTTAAAAGGTAAATAAAAGAGAAAATAGATAAATGGTCTTTCAAATCTAATGGAGTGCCACGTCACCTTTCTTAGGTCCCTCGATTATATATATATATATATATATATATATATATATATATATATATATATATATATATATATATATATATATATATATATATATATATATATATATATATATATATATATTCACAGCAAAACTATGTAGCTATAGTGTTATACTATGAGATATACAAAGAAGAAAAATATATTTTAGCACATATTTATATTTCTGTATATTCACAAGAAATTATGTCTTATACAATAAAACATATAAAGAAAAATAAATCTTTGATATATAAAGAAGGAAAATAAATATTAATATATATTTTGATATACACAAAGAAAAAAGTAAAATTGTGATATACATTCTGGTATATATATTATTTTGATATGTTATAACATTGTGATACAGAAGCACTAAAATTATTTTTTTGCTACACACTTGGATATACACAAAGACGAAAAATAAAATTTTGATATACACAAAGAAGGAAAATAAAGTTGTGACATACATATTATTGGCGTGATATACAATTGTTAGCTACCTGGTCCTTATATTTATACGAGATTTTTCATTCCTATATAATATTTGAAACTTTATTATGAAAAATGTCCTCGTTTAGTTAATTACCCGACCTAAACAAGTTTTGTCTCCAAAATATATACATGTACTTAAACTAGAATCCTTTCTGCAATAACCTTCCTTTTTCATATGCGTGTAACGACCCAGTTGGTCGTTTTGAGAGTTAGCGCCCCGATCCCCTAATAACTGCTTTCTTTATGTCTATTTCTGCTTTTGGGACTTGTCGAGCCGTTTAGTTGTGAATTTTGGAGAGTTTTGGGACACATAGTCCCTATATATGAGTTTAGGCTTTAGAAATCGGACCGTAGTTGGAGCTATGTGAAGACGGGTGATTTCGGGGTTAGGAGCGTGTCCGGAATGTGTTTTCGAGGTCTGTAGTAGATTTAGGCTTGAATTGGCGAAAGTTAGAATTTTGGCGATTTAGGCCGATAGGTAAAATTTTGATATCGGGCTCTGAATGGAATTCCGAGAGTGGCTGTAGGTCCGTAGTGACATTTATGATCTGCGTGTAAAATTTGGAGTCATTGGCGAGTTTCGGCCTGTGAATTTTGGAAATTTCATAAGTCCTTAGGTTTGAATCCATGCATAAATTGTGATTTTGGTGTTATGTGATGTGTTTTGAAGGTTCGACTAAGTTTGGATGAGGTATTAGGACTGGTTGGTAGTTTTGGTTGAGGTCCCGGGGCCTCGGGTGTGTTTCAGATGCTCAACGGGCATTTTTAGCCTTGTGTGTGATTGTTGGTTTTCTGGTGTAAGTGCAGCAGATGTTTGTTCAATGCGATCGCGTGTGAGGATCCGCGATCGCATATTTTATATTTTGAGCCTAGCTGAGTTGTGCAATGCGATCGCTTAGTATGGGCAGCGATCGCGTAGGCTTGCTGGGCTGGGCAGGGGGAAGTTGTTCAGTGCGTTCGCGTGAGGTCGCCTGCCAACGCGTGGGTCTATCTTCATCTGGAATCGCGAACGCGTGGGGGCAGGGTCGCGTTCACATAAGTGCGTGAGGCGGCAGTGTGGCGCGTTCCTCTACGCAAACGCATGGTGTGTTCCGCGTGCGCGTAGTGCAAGTCTTGAGCGCGTGTGTTTTTACTCTACGCGATCGCACCCGTATGTTCGCGATCGCACTTTGTGTTCACCTGGGTAGATTCCTAAAAAAATTCCAAATCGAGGGTTTAAGCCATAACTCATATTTTGAACTTGAAAGCTCGGAAAAGTGTGATTTTTGAAGAGATTTTCACCTGGGCGATTTGGGTAAGTATTTCCTACTCGGTTTAGACTAATTTCCATGAATCTACACTTAAATCCATCCTTTAATTTTGAAATTTTGGTGGAAAATTGGGGAAATTTTGGATAAAGTTCTTAGGCCAAGCTTTTGAGTTTTGATCGATATTTTGGTATTCGATTTGAGTAATTCTTGTATGGTTTGACTCGTGAGTGAATGGGTATCCGGAAATTATAATTTTTACCTGATTCCAAGACGTGGGCCCGGGGGACGTTTTGGGCAATTTTCCTAATTTCGCATATATTAGCCTTGAACTAATTAGCTAGATTGACTTCTTAAAGTGATATTTACATTATTCAATTGAATTAAATAGATTTGGGCCATTCGGAGTCGGGTACTCGTGGCGAAGAACACGGTTTCAAGTTGAGTAGAGCAGTCGAGGTAAGTGGCTTGCCTAGCTCTGTGTTGGGGACTTCCCTTAGGTTGTGTTGACACTATTTGGTGTATGGGTGCCGTGTACGCGAGGTGACGAGTATGTACACGGGCCATTGTTGCGAAAATTCCATTTCTCCTTTCTATGCCATAAATCATTTTACTCTTATTTCACCGTCTAATGTACTAATTGTGTAGTTTAGATTAGGAAGGAGCATGTCTATCTATTTTACCTATATTCCCTATTTGATACTATGTGCACCATGTTAGTTAGCCTTTATCTTGTTCTTGTCTGTGACTTTTTCCTGGACTGTGTTAAATAGATGTTATCCGACATTCATTTGCACTGCATATTTAAATTGGGACTACAGACAAATTCCGGGAGATCTCCCTGTACTGCATATTTAAATTTGACTACGGACGTATTCCGAGAGATCCCCCTGTATGACATATTTAAATTTGGACTACAGACGTATTCCGAGAGCTCCCCCTGTACTACATCTTTATATTTGGAACTACGGAACGATATCCCGTGAGATTCCATTGTGTGATACGTTGTGCTGAGACGAGGGCTCTCTGTTGCTGTTTTATTTCAGATTATTCCTTTTTACTACTTACCTTGGAATTTACTTTCCCTTCTGTACTATTTTTTAATTGTTTACTTATAAATCCAGTAGAGCCTTAACCTGACCTCGTCACTACTTGACTGGGGTTAGGCTTGGCACTTACTGGGTACCAAATGTGGTGTACTCATGTCCTTTCCTGCACATGTTTTTCGTGTGCAGATCCAGGTACCAGTACTCAGTTCCGTGGCTAGGAGTCATTGTAGCTGTTTTGAGGAGACCACAAGGTAATTTTGTAGCGTCCGTAGAATGCTCCGAGTCACCTTCTATTCTTGTTAGATAGAGACACCTTATGTATTTCCTTTTCGTTGTATAAAGTTATTTTTGGATAGAGCTTGTGACTAAATGTGACATTCCGGGTTTTGGGAGTTATATATTGTACATGCCGAGTGGCGACATTTCATTTAGCAGATTTACTTTATTCAGTCTTTATCTTATTGTTTTTATTTAATATCTTTCAGCAAATTTAGGCTTCCCTAGCCGTAGAGACTAGGTGCCATCAAAATACCTTTTGGAGGGTAAATCGGGTCATGACAAGTTGGTATCAGAGCGTCTAGGTTCATAGGAGTCACAAGCCGATTTATTAGAGTCTCGCGGATCGGTGCAGAGACATCTGTATCTATCTTCGCGAGGCTATGTAATTGTTAATAACAATCACATTCTTTGGAATTCCTTGTCGCGCTAGTTACTCACATCAAAATTCTAAAACTCTATTCTACTCTTTCTCACAGATGGTGAGGACCCGTACTGGACGTACTGACGATCAGGCATCTGAGCCCCCAAACAGAGCCGCCAGAGGCAGGGGCAGGGGTAGAGGACGAGCACGCGGTGCAGCCCGAGCACCAGCGAGAGCAGTGACAGAGGAGCCCTCAGCAGCTACAGTTGGAAGGCCCCAGGAGGTCCCTACTATTCCTCCAGCCCTCTAGGAGACTTTGGCTCAGTTCATGAGCGCTTTCAGCACTCTGACTCAGGCGGGACTACTCCCGATAGCTCCAGCCACATCTCAGGCCGGGGGAGGGGCACAAACTCCCGCGGCCCGTACTCCTAAGCAGAGGGTCCATGTTGGGAAGGTACCAGAGTATATTCCTATGCCCCCAGCGGCTCCAACTCAGCATGATGCTATGGTAGCTGTTTCTGAGGCAGAGCAACTCAGACTTGAGATATACAAGAAGTACCACCTACCTCATTTCAGCGGACTAGCTTCAGATGACGCTCTAGGTTTTCTTGAGGAGTGTCATCGCATTCTCCGCACTATGGGTATTGTGGAGACGAGTGGTGTTTCTTTCGTCGCTTTTCGGCTGAGGATATCTTCTTATCGGTGGTGGCGTGCCCTATGAGTTGAGTCATCGAGATGAGGCAGCTTCACTCACTTGGGCTCAATTCTCAGAGATGTTTTTACTTGAGTTTGTCCCTCAAAGCCTCTGGGATGCTTGGCGTGCGGAGTTTGAGCAGTTACGACAGGGTACTATGACTGTGTCGGAGTATGTAGTCCGTTTCAGTGACTTGGCTAATCATGCACCGGCCTTGGTTGCCATGATAAGAGAGAGGGTTCGATGCTTCATTGAGGGACTTCACCCCGGTATTCGGACCAGTATGGCTATAGAGTTGAAGAAAGATATTACTTACCAGCGGGCAGTGAGTATTGCCCGGAGGATTGAGAGTATGTTGGCCCGGGACAGAGAGGAGAGAGATGCCAAGAGGTCTCAAGAGACTGTCCAGTACTCAGGAGTTCATGCACCATCAGCACGTTATGGTAGGGGTTTTGTGAGTCGCCCTGTTCATTTAGCTCTTCCAGCAACCAGTGGTATTCCAGGTCCTCCAAGACCTTAGGAGCCTTATTATGCACCACTGGTATCTAGTGTGCCTTCTTCTCGAGGTGCTATCATCGGCCACTCCAGCAGGTCAGTTTAGAGTCAGCATCAACTGCCACATCCTCTGAGGGGTTGTTTTGGGTGTGGTTATCTTCACCACATGCTCAGAGATTGCCCAAAGCTAGGAGGGGTATATCATCTCAGACCTATCAGGCCCCACGTGCTCCACCGAGTCCTCCAACTATTCTTCCAGCCCCAGCTACTACCTTACCCTATCAGACAGCTCGAGGTGGAGGTCGGGGAGGTCGAGGTCGCCCTAGAGGGGAAGGCCAGGACATGTATTATGCCCTTCCAACCCGTTCAGAGATCGTCGCTTCAGATTCAGTAATCATAGTTATTGCCCCTGTTTGTCATAGGGATGCCTCAATATTATTTGATCCAGGATCTACGTATTCATATGTGTCTTCTTATTTTGCTTCACATCTAGGGATATCTCGGGGTTCTTTGAGTTCCCCCGTTTATGTTTCTACTCCCCTGGGAGATTCTCTTGTTGTGGACCGCGTATATCGGTCATGTTTGATTGTTATAAGTGGTTTTTAGACCAGGGCTAATTTGTTATTACTCAGTATGGTAGATTTCGATGTTATCTTGGGCATGGACTGGTTGTCGCCCTATTATGCTATTCTTGATTGTCACGCCAAGACCGTGACGTTGGCTATGTCAGGTTTATCGAGATTAGAGTGGAGAGGTACCTTAGAGTATACTCCTCGCAGAGTCATTTCTTTCCTTAAGGCTCAGCGGATGGTTGATAAGGGGTGTCATAGGTACTTGGCCTATGCGAGAGATGTTAGTGTTGATACCCTTACAGTTGAGTCAGTTCCAGTTGTGATGGACTATCCTGATGTTTTTCCAGCTGATCTTCCAGGTATGCCGCCCGACAGAGATATTGATTTTGGCATTGATTTGTTGTCGGGCACTCATCCCATTTCCATTCCTCCCTATCGCATGGATCCTCCTGAGTTGAAGGAGAAGTTGCAGGAGTTTCTTGATAAGGGTTTCATCAGGACCAGTGTATCACCTTGGGGTGCTCCAGTATTATTTGTGAAGAAAAAAGATGGTTCTATGCGCATGTGTATTGATTATCGGTAGCCTCACATCGATGATTTATTTGACCATCTATAGGGTGCCATGGTATTTTCCAAGATTGACTTGCATTCTGGCTATCATCAGTTGAAGATTCGGGAGTCGGATATCCTGAAGACTGCCTTCAGGACCAGATATGGCCATTATGAGTTTCTTGTCATGTTATTTGGGCTGACCAATGCCCCAGCAGCCTTTATGCACTTGATGCACAGTGTGTTCTGGCCTTATCTTGCCTTCGTAATTGTGTTTATTGATGACATATTGGTATATTCTCGGTCCTAGGAGGATCATGAGCAACATTTGAGGATTGTGCTTCAGACTTTGAGGGAGAAGAAATTGTATGCAAAATTTTCTAAGTGTGAATATTGGCTTGATTCTATGGCATTCTTAGGTCATGTGGTGTCTTGTGATGGGATCAAGGTGGAGGCGATGCAGAGTTGGCCTAGATCGTCATCAGCTACTGAGATCCGTAGTTTCCTCGGTTTGGCAGGGTACTATCGCCGTTTTGTAGAGGGATTTTCATCCATTGCAGCACCTATGACCAGATTGACCCAAAAGGGTGCTCCGTTCAGGTGGACTGTGGAGTGTGAGGAGAGCTTTCAGAAACTCAAGACAACCCTGACTACAGCTCCAATGTTGGTATTGCCTACGGGTTCAGGGTCCTATACAGTCTATTGTGATGCTTCGAGGATTGGCCTTGGAGCGGTGTTGATGCATGACGGTAGGGTGATTGCCTACGCGTCCTGATAGTTGAAGGTGCATGAGAAGAACTATCTAGTTCATAACCTCGTGTTGGTAGCGATTGTTCACGCTCTGAAGATATGGCGTCATTAATTATACGATGTTCCTTACGAGATTTTCACAGATCACCGGAGTTTGCAGCACTTATTCAAGTAGAAGGACCTCAATTTGCGCCAGCGTAGGTGGTTGGAGTTACTCAAGGATAATGACATCACTATATTATACCACCCGGGGAAGGCAAATGTGGTGGCCGACGCCTTGAGTCGCCGGGCGGATAGTTTGGGGAGTTTGGAATATCTTCCGGTAATTGAGAGGCCCTTAGACTTGGATGTTCAGTCCTTAGCCAGTCAGTTCGTGAGATTGAATCTTTCCGAGCCTTGCTGGGTGTTAGCTTGTGTGGTTGCTCGATCTTCTCTTTATGACCGTATTAGAGAGCGTCAGTATGATGATCCCCTGCTTCTGGTTCTTCAGGACAGGGTTCGGCGAGGTGATGCCAGGTATGTGACTATAGGAGATGACGGTGTGATGAGGATGCAGGGTCGGATCTGTGTGCCCAATGTGGATAGGCTTCGGGAGTTGATTCTTGTTAAGGCCCATAGCTCGTGGTATTCCATTTATCCGGGTACCGCGAATATGTACCAGGACCTGAGACAACACTATTGGTGGAGAAGGATGAAAAAGGATATAATGGAGTTTGTGGCCAAGTGTCTCAACTGTCAGCAAGTCAAATATGAGCATCAGAGACCAGGAGGGTTACTTCTGCAGATTGAGCTTCCAGAGTGTAAGTGGGAGCGGATCACCATGGACTTTGTGGTTGGACTTCCTCGGACTTTGAGAAAGTTCGATGCTATTTGGGTGATCGTGGATCGGTTGACCAAGTCAGCCCATTTCATTCCAGTATTGACTACATACTCCTTCGAGAGGCTGGCGGAGATTTATATCAGGGAGGTTGTACGCCTCCACGGTATTCCAGTATCTATCATTTCAGACAGAGGTACACAATTCACTTCACCGATCTGGAGAGCCGTTAAGCAGGAGCTAGGGACCAGGGTAGAGTTAAGTACAACCTTTCACCGACATACGGAAGGACAGTCCGAGCGCTTGATTCAGATTCTTTAGGATCTGCTCCGTGCCTATGTGATGTATTTTGGAGGGTCATGGGGTCGGTACTTTCCACTTGCAAAGTTTGCTTATAATAACAGCTACCAGTCAAGCATTCAAATTGTGCCGTATGAGGCTTTATATAGTAGACGGTGCCAGTCTCCAGTGGGATGGTTTGAGCCGGGCGAGGCCCGATTGTTGGGTACAAATTTGGTCCAGGATGCCTTGGAAAAGGTGAAGGTGATTCAGGAGAGACTTCGCACAGCTCAGTCCAGGCAGAAGATTTATGCGGACTGGAAGGTTCGTGATTTGGAATTTATGGCTGGTGATCGGGATTAGCTTCGGGTATCACAATGAATGGCGTCATGAGGTTTGGGAAGAAAGGTTAGTTGAGTACGAGATTCATTGGTCCTTTCGAGGTATTGCGGCGTGTTGGGGAGGTTGTTTATGAGCTAGCCTTGCCTCCCAACCTAGCAGGAGTCCAGTATTCCACGTCTCTATGCTCCGGAAGTATCACGGTGACTTGTATTCCACGTCTCTATGCTCCGGAAGTATCACAGTGACCCGACCCATCTTTTGGATTTCAATTCAGTCCAGTTGGACAAGGATCTATCATATGTTGAGGAGCCAATAACTATATTTGATATACAGGTCAGAAGGCTCATGTCAAAGAATATTGCATCAGTCAAGGTTCAGTGGAGGGGTCAGACGGTCGAGGAAGTGACTTGGGAGACTGAGCAGGATATGCGCAATCAGTACCATAATCTTTTCACATCTTCAGATATGTCTCTATACTCGTTTGAGGACGAACGATTTTCTTAAGAGGGGGAGAATGTAATGACTTGGTCGGTCGTTTTGAGAGTTAGCATCACGATCCCCTAATAACTGCATTCCTCATGTCTATTTCAGCTTTTGGGACTTGTCAGAACGTTTAGTTGTGAATTTCGGAGAGTTTTGGGACACGTAGTCCCTATATACGAGTTTAAGCTTTAGAAATCGGATCGTAGTTGGAACTGTGTGAAGACGGATCTGGAATGGAATTCCGTCAACCTCTTTAGATCCATTGGGTGATTTCGGGGTTAGAAGCATTTCCGGAAAGTGTTTTCGAGGTCTGTAGTAGATTTAGGCTTGAATTGGCAAAAGTTAGAATTTCGGCAATTTCGACCGATAGGTGAAATTTTGATATCAGGCTCGTAATGGAATTCTGAGAGTGGCTATATGTCCGTAGTTTCATTTATGACCTGCCTGTAAAATTTGAGGTCATTCGGATTAGTTTTGACGTGTTTCGGCATCGGTTGTGAATTTTGGAAATTTCATAAGTCCTTAGGCTTGAATCCATGCATAAATTGTGATTTTGGTGTTATGTGATGTGTTTTGAAGGTTCGACTAAGTTTGGATGAGGTATTAGGACTGGTTGGTAGTTTTGGTTGAGGTCCCGCGGACCTCGGGTGTGTTTTGGATGCTCAACGGGCATTTCTAGCCTTGTGTGTGATTGTTGGTTTTCTGGTGTAAGTGCAAACAGATGTTTGTTCAATGCGATCGCGTGTGACGATCCGTGATCGCGTAGTGGATATTTTGGGCACAACTGAGTTGTGCAATGTGATCGCTTAGTATGTGCCGCAATCGCATAGTATGGCTGGGTTGAGCTGGGCAGGGGAAAGTTGTTCAGTGTGATCGCGTGAGGACGCCTGCGAACGCGTGGGTCTATCTTCGGCTGGAATCGCGAACGCGTGGGGGCAAGGTCGCGTTCGCATAAGTGCGTGAGGCGGCAGTGTGGCGCGTTCCTCTACGCGAATGCATGATGTGTTCTACGTCCGCGTAGTGCAAGTCGTGAGCGCGTGTGTTTTTACTCTACGCGATCGCACCCGTATGTTCGTGATCGCATTGTTTGTTCATCTGGGCAGATTCTTAAATAAATCCCAAATCGAGGGTTTAAGCCATAACTCATATTTTGAACTTGGGAGATCGGGAATGTGCGATTTTTGAAGATATTTTCATCTGGGCGATTTGGGTAAGTAATTCCTACTCGGTTTAGATTAATTTTCATGAATCTACACTTAAATCCATCCTTTAATTTTGAATTTTTGGTTGAAAATTGGGAAAAATTTGGATAAAGTTCTTAGGACAAGTTTTTAAGATTTGATCGAAGTTTTTGTATCTTCGAGTAATTCTTGTATGGTTAGACTCGTGAGTGAATGGGTGTCCGGAAATTGTAATTTTTACCCGATTCCGAGATGTGCGCCCGGGGGACTTTATGGGCAATTTTCCTAATTTCGCATAATAGCCTTGAACTAATTATCTAGATTGAATTCTTAAAGTTATATTTACATTATGTTGAATTGAATAGATTTGGGCCATTCGGAGTCGGGTACTCATGGAAAGAACACGATTTTGAGTTGAGTAGAGCAATCGAGGTAAGTTGCTTGCCTAACTCGGTGTTGGGGACTTCCCTTAGGTTGTTTTGACACTATTTGTTGTATGGGCGCCGTGTACGCGAGGTGACGAGTACGCACATGGGACATTGTTGCTAAAATTCCATTTCTCCTTTTCATGCCATAAATCATTTTACTCTTATTTCACTGTCTAATGTACTAATTGTGTAATTAAGATTAGGAAGGAGCATGTCTACCTATTTAACTAAATTCCGTATTTGATACTATGTGCACCATGTTAGTTAGCCTTTATCTTGTTCTTGTCTGTGACTTTTTCCTGGACTGTTTAAATAGACTTTATCCGGCATTCATTTGCACTGCATATTTAAATTGGGACTACGAACATATTCCAGGAGATCCTCCTGTACTGCATATTTAAACTTGGCTTACAGATGTATTCCAGGAGATCCCCATGTACTGCATATTTAAATTGGGACTACGGACGTATTCCGGGAGATCCCCTTGTACGACATATTTAAATTGGGATTACAGACGTATTCTGGGAGCTCCCCCTGTACTGCATCTTTATATTTGGAACTACGGGACGGTATCCCGGGAGATTCCACTGTGTGATACATTGTTCTGAGCCGAGGGCTACCTGTTGTTGTTTTATTTCAGACTATTCCTTTTTACTGCTTAACTTGGAATTTTCTTTCCCTTATGTACTATTTTTAAATTGCTTACTTATAAATCCAGGAGAGCCTTAACCTGACCTCGTCACTACTTGACTGGGGTATGGCTTGGCACTTATTGGGTACCAAATGTGGTGAACTCATGCCCTTTCCTGCATATAATTTTTGTGTGCAGATCCAGGTACCAGTACTCAGTTTCGTGGCTAGGAGTCATTGTAGTTGTTTTGAGGAGACCGCAAGGTAATTCTGTCGCGTCCGCAGAATCCTTCGAGTCACCTTCTATTCTAGTTAGATAAATACACCTTATGTATTTCCTTTTCGTTGTATATAGCTATTTTGGGATAAAGCTTGTGACTAAATGTGACATTCCGGGTTTTGGGAGTTATATATTGTATATGCCGAGTGGCGACATTTCATTTAGCAGATTTACTTTATTCCATCTTTATCTTATTGTTTTTATTTAATATCTTTCCGCAAATTTAGGCTTACCTAGTCGTAGAGACTAGGTACCGTCACGATACCTTCCGGAGGGTAAATCGGGTCGTGACAACGCGAGATTTTGGGATCTCGTAGGATTCTTCTGAGATTTTACTGACGCAACCATCGTAATTTAGTTAATCTTGCTATTACACCAATTTCCTCTGATTATCATCGCACCATTAAAGTTCTATTCTTTGGTAGGTTTTGAATAAAAATTGCAAACAATTATCTACAATTGTATTGAATTCCGCGACATAATTTCAAAATTAGATATTATGATTCAGCTAAATGGTCATTGGGATGACATTGGGAGATGCAAAGATTTTAATGTTGATAGAATTGTAGTCAGCGAGCAATCAAATTATAGTCAATTAAATTATGCAATTGCATAGCATCTAATGATCGATACATCCGAAAAAATCATCGAAATTAAATACATTGTCAACGAACGTTGTCCTAAAATGAAAATTTAGAACGATAGGGGAGTTCGAGTATACATGGAGACTATAACGACCCGCCCGGTCGTTACGTATAACCTGCATGATTATTACTGTTTTTGCCTTGTCATAGGTTGGTTATACTGTTTATGATGTGTTAGAGTTGGTTGGCTCGGGTTCGGAATGGTTGTAGTGAGAGTTGAGATACTTAGTCTCTAAAAATAGCTTTATAGTTGGAAAAGTCAACTAAGAGTTGACTTATTGGTAAACGACCTCGGAATGCGTATTTTATGGCTCAAATAGCTTCGTTAGGTGATTTGGGACTTAGGAATGTGTTTGGAATGTGTTTGTGATGTTCGATGTAGAATTAGGCTTGAATTGGCGAAAGTTAGTTTTTGGTGATTTCCGACCGGCAGTGGAAAATAGGCTATCGGGTTCGGAATGGAATTCCGGAAGTTGGGACAGGTTCTTAATGTCATTTTGCATATGTGTGTAAAATTTCAGATCAATCGGAAGTGTTTTGGATGGTTTCGGCATCGTTGCGGGAATTTAGGAATTTCAAAGTTCATAGGCTTGAAATTGATGTGATTTTGGTGTTTTGATGTTATTTTGGGTGTTCTGAGAGTGAAACTAAGTTTGAATGATGTTATGGGATATGTTGGTAGGTTTGGTTGAGGTCCCGAGGGCCTCGGGTGTATTTCGGATGCTCAAACGAGCACTTTGGTCTTGAAGAGATTGCTGGTTTTCTGGTGTTAGTGCATCAGTGATTTGTTCATCGCGATCACGTGGCAATTGATGCGATCGCGTAGAGTAAAGTTGAGGCAGGAAAAAGTTGTGCTACGCGATCGTGTAAAAGGCTTGTGATCGCAGAGCTTGGGCAGGTTTAACTGTGCGGTCGCGTGGAGCTTCTTATGATTGCGTAGTGTAAATTAGGGGGGTGCGTGAGGAAGTGCAATTGTTCTTCGCGATCGCGTGATGGGATACGCGATCGCATAGGTCAGGGAATCTAAGCATCGTGATCGCGTGGCTTATGCTGCGATCGCACTGAGTAAAGTTGAGGGTCAGTGGGTTATTTTCTTCGCGATCGCGTGAATGGTTCCGCGATCACAGTGAAGTAATGCCTGGGCAATATAAATTAAATCAGTCCACGACCATTGCCCGCTTTTCCACCATTTTTGAACGAAAATAGAGCTTTTGGAGAGACTTTGAAGAGGGAAATGATTGTTCTTCATTGAGGTAAGATTTTTGGACTCATTAACTCGATTATGTGTGATTAAAAGCCTTATTAACAGCGTTTAATTAAGGAAAATCAGTGGAAAAAGGGGAAACTAGGGCTTGAATTTAAGAGACCTTCTAGGGGTGATTTGAGGGGTCATTTGGACTCTGATTTCGACGTTCTTTATATGTACAAACTCGTGAGATGATGAGGATCGTTTTGGTATAAAGTTTTTCAAGTTCTGAGACGTGGGCCTAGGAGTCGGGTTTTGACTAATTTTGGGTTTTGTGCGTAAAGTTGATATTTTTTGATTGGGTTTCATTCCCCTAGCACATTTTGATGTGAAAAATCTGAACTTGATAGATTTAGGGCATTCGGAAGTTGATTCGAGGGGCAAACGTGTTGCGGAGTAGCTTTTCGGGCTAGTTTGAAATAAGTAATGTCTTTAAATCCTGTCCTGAGGGTTTGAAACCCCGGACATTACATTTTTTCACAGTTTTGGAGTGACGGACACACTGGATGACGAGTGTAGGGCGTGCACGAATTGGAAATTTGGAAATATGTTCCTTTTGAGGCAACAATTGAGTTGCAAAACTACTTTTAAAGCATATGTTTCTATAGTATTACTATGTTTTGACATATTTGGGTTGTAAGCCATGTTTGGGGCTTAGTGCCGATCTGTTTTAACCCTTGGGCGCTATTTTCTGATATTCTCACTATTTTGATCATGATTTTACACTCAGTCCTTCTTGTTAAATTGTTGACACTCAGATTTGTTGAAATTGTTATTTCTTGAAATGAAATATTGTTTTGGGTCGAGAACCTCAATTATCTATGGCACGAGTGGCATGTTGAGAGTGTCTGACTGAGTGAGGCCGAGAGCCAATATTGTGACGATATTTATGATATGAGAGAGGCTGAGTGTCTGAGTGATTGATGCCATGATTTGGCTTATTTATAGCGCTTGGGTTGTAGGAGCCCCTCCGGAGTCTGTACACACCCCCAGTGAGCGCATGTACCTACAGAGTGTGAGTGCCGAGTTATGAGTGATTGGGAGGCATGAGTGACTGTGAGGTGCTGAGTGACTGTTACTGAGTGATGGTGAGGTGCTGAGTGACTGATTATGAGTGATGATTTGGCCCGAGGGGCAGTTCATAATGATATTTTGCTGAGCTTTTGATTTTGATTCACTTAATTTTTCATACTGATATTTTTGGGAATTTTATTAAGAAAAATTGGAAAATATACTTGTTCAAAGGAATTTTATGGAAATTGGGTTTCAAACTTATGTATTAACTGTATACTTTACTCAGACTCTGTGTTTTACTATTGGTGAATTGGTGTTTTGTATTGTGTGTTTCTTATCTTCAGACTTGATTTATTTTCATTACTACTGAGTTGGCGTACTCATTTTTACTCCCTGCACCTCTGTGTGCAGATCCAGGTACTGGTTTTGAGCAGTAGTCACTTGAGTTCGTTCAACATCTGCTTTGGGATTTCGAGGTAGCTGTCCAGCGTCCACAGCTTCTCCATTTGCCTTCCTTCATCTAGTATTTAGTATTTTGTTCTAAGACAACGTATTTTGGCATTAACAGTGTTGTTATTATTCTTAGATGCTCGTGATCAGTTAACTCCACTTCTAGGGGATTTGTTTAGACTGTCAGGTTATATTATGCTTGCTAAAAGACTTAGAGAAATTTTTATACTTATTATGTTGGTTATTAATGATTTGAGAAACTTTACTAAAATAAATGTGTAGTTATGTGATGGTTGGCTAGCTTAGTTCCACGATAGGCGCCATCGCGACCTGTTAGTATTTAGGGTCGTGACAAGTTGGTATCAGAGCACTAGGTTACATAGGACTCAACGGTCATGAGCAGGTTTAGTAGAGTCTTGCGGATCGGTACGGAGACGTCTGTACTTATCTTCGAGAGGCTACATAACTCTTTGGAAAAATCTCATTTTCTTGAACTCTGTCGTGCCATTATATTTATTCTGGAAATCTAAACTTCTATTGTTTCACTCTCTCACTGATGGTGAGGACACGCACTACGGATTTTGATGACCAGGGAGAGAGTGTCTGGAGCTACATTCGAGCAGGTTGTTGACATTGGTTGGGATATTGAGTCGGTTCGCATGAAGGAGCGTGAGGAGAGGGAGGCTAAGAGGCCTCGGGGATCAGGTAGCTTTAGTGGTGCCCCTCCCAGAGGGCAGTTTCAGCACAAGAGAGGTCACCCATTTAGACCTCCTCAGCCAGTCCGCCCAGCTTATAGTGGTGCATCTTCGGGGCAGGGTCCCCGCATCTCTCATCCGTGACGTTCATCTTTTAGTGCCTTTCCCGCTCAGAGTTCCTCCAGAGCATCATCCTTTCAGGGTTCTTCTATGCATGGTTCATCCGGTGGTTATCATGGTGGCAGGGGTTCTCTTCAGTCCCCATCTCCAGCTCCAGGTAGTTGTTTTGAGTGTGGAGAGTTTGGGCATTTATGGAGGCAGTGTCCTCGTCGTCCTGGTAGTTCATCTCAGCAGAGGTTTCAGCCCCAGTCACTTCACCACCTACCCAGGCAGCTAGGGGTGGTGGTCAGGCAACTAGAGGTCGTCCTAGAGGGGGAGGTCGAGCAGGTGGAGGCCAACCATGTATTTATGCACTCCCAGCTAGGCCTGATGCTATGGCCTCTGATGCGATGATTACAAGTACTATCTCAGTTTGTCATAGTGATGCTTTGGATTTATTTGACCCTGGTTCCACATACTCTTATGTTTCATCATATTTTGCTCACTTTTTTAGTATGCCCCATCAGTCCTTAGTTACGTCTGTTCATGTTTCGACTCCGGTGGGTGATACTGTTGTTGTAGACCGTGTGTACTGGTCATGTGTGATATCTATTGGGGGTATGTATACTCGAGTAGACTTGTAGTTGCTTAGCATGGTTGATTTTGATGTGATACTGGGCATGGATTGGTTATCCCCATGTCATGTTATTCTTGATTGTCACGCTAAGACCGTGACCCTAGATATGCCTAGAGTTCTGAGAGTTGAGTGGAGAGGGTCTATAGAGCATGTGCCTAGCAGAGTGATTTCTTACTTGAGGGCTCAGTGTATGGTTGAGAAAGGATGTGAATCTTATCTAGATTTTGTAAGGGATGTTAGTAGTGAGACTCCTCCTGTTGATTCTGTTCCTGTGGTGTGACTTTCCGGACGTAATCCCTGCAGACCTGCCAGGCATGCCACCTGACAGGGACATTGATTTTGGTATTGACTTGGTGCCAGACACTCTACTTCACCTTATCGTATGGCACCGACGGAGTTGAAAGAATTGAAAGAGCAGTTTCAGGAACTCTTAGATAAGGGGTTCATTCGGACTAGTGTGTCACCTTAGGGTGCACCAGTGTTGTTTGTGAAGAAGAAGGATGGCTCTATGCGCATGTGTATTGATTATCGGCAGTTTAATAACGTTACTGTGAAGAACCGGTATCCTTTTCCCCGTATTGACGACTTGTTTGACCAGCTTCAAGGAGCTAGAGTGTTCTCTAAGATTGATTTGAGATCCGGATATTATCAGTTGAAGATTCGGGATTCTGACATTTCGAAGACTGCTTTCAGGACCAGATATGGTCATTATGAGTTTCTAGTTATGTCATTTGGGCTGACCAATGCCCCAGCCGCGTTCATGCATTTGATGAACAACGTGTTTCAGCCTTACCTTGATTCTTTCGTCATTGTGTTCATTGATGACATCCTTGTGTATTCTCGTAGCTAGAAGGAGCATGCTCAGCATCTGAGGGTTGTGTTGCAGAGGTTGAGGGAGGAGAAGTTTTATGGAAAGTTCTTCAAGTGTGAGTTTTGGCTTGGTTTAGTAGCTTTCTTGGGGCACGTGGTGTCTATTGAGGGTATTCAGGTTGATCCGAAGAAGATTGAGGCGGTGCAGAGTTGGCCCAGACCGTCCTCAACTACAGAGATTAGGAGTTTCCTTGGTTTGGCGGGATATTACCGTCGCATTGGAGAGGGATTCTCTTCTATTGCTTCACCATTGACCAGATTAACCCAGAAGGGTGCTCCATTCAAGTGGTCCGATGAGTGTGAGGAGAGCTTTCAGAAGCTCAAGTCAGCATTGACCACAACTCCAGTATTGGTTTTGCCTACTAGTTCGGGTTCTTATACAGTCTACTGTGATGCTTCCAGAGTTGGCTTGGAAGCGGTATTGATGCAGGATGGTAGAGTGATTGCCTACGCGTCCAGACAATTGAAGGTGCACGATAAGAATTATCTAGTGCACGATCTTGAGTTAGCTGCCATTGTTCATGCCTTGAAGATTTGGCGCCATTATTTGTATGGAGTGCAATGTGAGATTTTCACCGATCATCGTAGTCTACAGTATAGAAGGATTTGAATTTGCGTCAGAGGAGATGGTTAGAGCTTCTGAAGGATTATGACCTAACTATTTTATATCATCCAAGGAAGGCCAATGTAGTGGCGGATGCCCTGAGTCGCAAAGCAGAGAGTTTGGGGAGTCTATCCTAACTTCCAGTAGCAGAGCGACCTTTAGCACTTGATGTTCAGGCTTTAGCGGGTCGGTTGATGAGATTGGATTTGTCAGAGCCTCCGCGGGTATTAGCTAGTATGGCTTCCAGGTCTTCTCTGTATGATCAGATTAGATCATGCCAGTATGATGACTGGCACTTGTTAGTTCTCCAGGATAGGGTCCGTCGCGATGATGCCAGGGATGTGACTATTGGTGATGACAGGGTTATGAGGATGCAGGGTCGTATTTGCGTGCCCAATGTGGATGAACTTCGAGAGTTGATATTAGTAGAGGCCCACAGCTCGCGGTATTCCATTTATCTGGGTGCCGCGAAGATGTATCAGTATCTGAGACAACAGTATTGGTGGAGGCGGATGAAGAAAGACATTGTTGAGTATGTAGCACGATGTCTCAACTGCCAGCAGGTCAAGTATGAGCACCAAAGACCAGGTGGATTGCTTCAGAGGTTAGATATTTCGGAGTGGAAGTGGGAACGGATCACTATGGACTTTGTAGTTGGGCTTCCATAGACTTCGAAGGGTTTTGATGCTATTTGGGTCATTGTGGATCGGCTGACCAAGTTCGCGTTACTTCATTCCTGTCAGTACTACCTATACATCAGAGCGGTTAGCTTGTATCTACATCAGGGAGATTGTCCGATTGCATGGAGTTCCGGTTTCTATCATATATGACAGAGGTACTCAGTTCACATCTCAATTTTGGAGATCGGTGCAAAGAGGTTTGGGTACTTAGGTAGAGTTGAGCACTGAATTTCATCCTCAGACCGACGGGCAGTCTGAACGGACTATTCTGATTTTGGAGGACATGTTGCGTGCCTCTGTGATTGGTTTTGTGGTTCATGGGATCAGTTTCTACCACTTGCGGAGTTTGCATATAATAATAGCTACCAGTCCAGTAATCGGATGGCCCCGTATGAGGCTTTGTAGATCTCCGATTGGTTGGTTTGAGCCGGGTGAGGCTAGGCTTTGGGCACAGATTTGGTTCAGGATGCGTTGGAGAAGGTGAAGTTGATTAAGGAGCGACTTCGCACGGCGCAGTCTAGGTAGAAGGGTTATGCGGACCGGAAGGTCCGGGATGTGTCTTTCATGGAGGGTGATAAGGTACTGCTGAAGGTGTCGCCCATGAAGGGTGTTATGAGGTTCGGGAAGAGGGGAAAGCCGAGTCCCCGATTTATTGGTCCGTTTGAGGTGCTTCAGAAGATTGGCGAGGTAGCTTATAGACTTTCCTTGCCACCAAGAATATCGAGTGTTTATCCAGTATTCCATGTGTCGATCTCCGGAAGTATGTTGGTGACCTGTCTCATGTTTTAGACTTCAGCACAGTTCAGCTCGAGGGTGATATGTCATATGAGGTTGAGCCAATGGTTATTTTGGCTAGTCAGGTCAAGAAAGTTGAGGTCTAAGGATATAGCTTCAGTGAAGGTACGGTGGAGAGGTCAGCTAGTGGAGGAGGCTACTTGGGATACTGAGCGGGAGATGATGAGCAGATATACTCACTTGTTTGAGACTCCAGGTATGTTTCTAGACCCGTTCGAGGACGAACATTTGTTTAAGAGGGGGAGAATGTAACGACTCGGCCGGTCGTTACGTAGAACTTGCATTATTATTATTGTTTTGCCTTGTTATAGGTTTGTTATACTGTTTATGATGTGTTAGATTCGGTTGGCTCGGGTTCGGAATGGTTGTAGTGAGAGTTGAGACACTTAGTCTCTAAAAATAGCTTTATAGTTGGAAAAGTCAACTGAGAGTTGACTTATTGGTAAACGACCTCGAAATGCGTATTTTATGGCTCGAATAGCTTCGTTAGGTTATTTGGGACTTAGGAATGTGTTCGAAATGTTTTTGTGATGTTTGATGTAGAATTAGGCTTGAATTGGCGAAAGTTAGTTTTTGGTGATTTTCGGTCGACAGTGGAAAATAGGCTATCGGGGTCGTAATGGAATTCCGAAAATTGGGACAGGTTCGTAATGTCATTTTGGATATGTGTGCAAAATTTCAGATCAATCGGAGGTGTTTTGGATGGTTTCGGCATCGTTGGTGGAATTTAGGAATTTCAAAGTTCATAGGCTTGAAATTGATGTGATTTTGGTGTTTTGATGTTATTTTGGGTGTTCCGAGAGTGCAACTAAGTTTGAATGATATTATGAGTGTTGGTAGGTTTGGTTGAGGTCCCGAGGGCCTCAGGTGTATTTCGGATGCTGAAACGAGCACTTTTGGACTTGAAGAGGTTGCTGGTGTTCTGGTGTTAGTGCAGCAGTGATTTTTTCATCGCGATCGCGTGGCAATTGATGCGATCGCGTAGAGTAAAGTTGAGGCAGACAAAAGTTGTGGTACGCGATCGCGTAAAATGGTTTGCGATAGCAGATCTTGGGCAGGTTTAACTGTGCGGTCGCGTGGAACTTCTTGCGATCGCGTAGTGTAAATGGGGGGGGGGGGGGGCGAGGAGGTCCAATTGTTTTTCGC
>ML260088.1:1439-27230 GCA_005239495.1 Nicotiana undulata | reverse complement strand
GGGGGGGGGGGGGGGCGTGAGGAAGTGCAATTGTTCTTCGCGATCGCAGTGAAGTAATCCCTGGGCAGTATAAATTAAATCAGTTCGCGACCTTTGCCCACTTTTCCACCATTTTTGAACAGGAATAAATCTTTTGGAGATATTTTGAAGAGGGAAACGATTTTTCTTCATTGAGGTAAGATTTTTGGACTCATTAACTCGATTATGTGTGATTAAAGATCTTATTAACAACGTTTAATTAAGAAAAATCAATGGAAAAAAGGGAAACTAGGGCTTGAGTTTAAGAGACCTTCTAGGGGTGATTTGAGGGGTCATTTGGACTCCGATTTCCATGTTCTTTATATGTACAAACTCGTGAGATAATGAGGATCGTTTTGGTATAAAGTTTGTCGAGTTCCGAGACATGGGCCCGGGGGTCGAGTTTTGACTAAATTCGGGTTTTGTGCATAAAGTTGATATTTTTCGATTGGGTTTCATTCCCCTAGCATATTTTGATGTGAACAATCTGAACTTGCAAGATTTGGAGCATTCAGAAGTTGATTCGAGGGGCAAACAGGTTGCGGAGTAGCTTTTCGGGCTAGTTTGAGGTAAGTAATGTCTTTAAATCCTGTCCTGAGGGTTTGAAACCCCGGACATTACATTTTTTCACAGTTTTGGAGTGACGGACACACTGGATGACGAGTGTAGGGCGTGCACGAATTGGAAATTTGGAAATATGTTCCTTTTGAGGCAACAATTGAGTTGCAAAACTACTTTTAAAGCATATGTTTCTATAGTATTACTATGTTTTGACATATTTGGGTTGTAAGCCATGTTTGGGGCTTAGTGCCGATCTGTTTTAACCCTTGGGCGCTATTTTCTGATATTCTCACTATTTTGATCATGGTTTTACACTCAGTCCTTCTTGTTAAAAAATTTGACACTCAGATTTGTTGAAATTATTATTCCTTGAAATGAAACACTGTTTTGGGTCGAGAACCCCGATTATTTATAGCCCGGGTGGCATGTTGAGAGTGTCTGACTGAGTGAGGCCGAGAGTCAATATTGTGATGATATTTATGATATGACAGAGGCCGAGTGCATGAGTTATTGATGCCATGATTTGGCTTGTTTATAACGCTTGGGATGTAGGAGCCCCTCCGGAGTCTGTACACATCCCTAGTGAGCGCAGATACCTACTGAGTGCGACTGCCGAGTGCCGAGTGCCGAGTGAAGAGTGATTGGGAGGCATGAGTGACTGTGAGGTGCTGAGTGACTGTTATTGAGTGATGGTGAGGTGCTGAGTGACTGATTATGAGTGATGATTTGGCCCGAGGGGCAGTTCATAATGATATTTTGCTGAGTTTTTGATTATTATTCATTTCATTTTTCATACTGAGATTTTTGGGAATTTTACTAAGAAACATCGGAAAATATACTTGTTCAAAATATTTTTATGGAAATTGGGTTTCAAACTTATGCATTAACTGTATACTATTAAGACTCAGCAACTGTGTTTTACTATTGGTGAATTGGTGTTTTGTGTTGTGTGTTTCTTATATTAAGACTTGATTTATTTTCATTACTATTGGGTTGGCGTACTCATCATTACTCTTTGCACCTCTATGTGCAGATCCAGGTACTGGTTCTGTGCAGTAGTCACTTGTGTTCGTTCGGCATCAGCTTTGGGATTTTGAGGTAGTTGTCAGCGTCCACAGCTTCTTCATTTCCCTTCCTTCATCTAGTATTTAGTATTTTGTTCTAAGACAGTGTATTTTGGCATTAGCAGTGTTAGTATTATTCTTTGATGCTCGTGATCAGTTGACTCCAGTTCGAGGGGATTTGTTTAGACTGTCAGGTTATATTATGTTTGCTTAAAGACTTAGAGAAAATTTTATACTTATTATGCTGGTTATTAATGATTTGAGAAACTTTACTAAAATAAATGTGTAGTTATATGATGATTGGCTAGCCTAGTACCACGATAGGCGCCATCACGACCTGTTAGGATTTGGGGTCGTGATAGAGATGAAAAAGGAAAACAAAACCTTAGGGATGTATCCGCAGTGTATAACACAATTGCAGGCTTGCTCTGGTGTTTCAGTGGTGATGTTTTTTCAGTTTCATGTGTTCTACAATTTTTCTACAACATATCTACAATGATACTACATAACAAATATAGTTCAACTGTTATGACTATTGAAGTATTCAATTTCACGTGTTCAACATTTTTACTACAAACTATCTACAATGTATGTCTGAATTGTAGTTACTTTTAATTGAGTGTAGCTTCATCTGGAACAATGAAGTTTATTGATAGTCCAACATCTCCGACGATAGTGGAATATGAAATTATCGTCATAACAGAACATATGCCAAATGTTATTGAAGCAAGCCAAGTCTACAAAGACAAGCAAACAACTGTCAGCGCGATGAAGTAATATTGTGTCATGAATAAGTTCCAATTTAGGGTGAAAAGGTCTAGCGCAAGAAGGTAGGAACAATTCAATTATCAAAATCATATTTTTGTTTAATTTGTATTTTTTTTTTAATTTCGTTTTGTATAGTTTGTACTTTTTTTGTATATAAATTGTATATAATTTGTAGTATTTTTTTGTATATAAATTGTTTAATATAAGATTTTAGTGCTTAAACATCCTATTATTTTGTAACTACATTTTTCTTAACATTCTTTAAATTGTTTTTATTCTGTAGCTACTGCCTGGTATGTGTTGGGGACAATTGTACATGGCCTATTATTTTTTGTATATTAGTAGTAGACATAATTGTAGTTAAGTTGTAAAAAAATTATATGCTAATAATAACTAGATCAATTATTAACAACTTTCAACCAAAAAGAAACCACAAATGTTTTCTATTCTAAGTAGTAGAATCCTAGACAAAATAACAAAACAAAAGGTAAAACAATGAACCACAAATCTGCTACAAATAAATGTCAACTTACTTGTTCTTAGTTAACAATTTGTCGACAACTTTACTACAAACCAGCTACAACTAACAATTTTTCTACAGAAAAGGCAACTAATTCTTCTTCTTCCGGACTTGTGTTTTCTCCTTCACATCTGGTGCGCCTTTTCTTCTTGCTAATCTGTCAGTCACCTCACTCTAACTAATTGCATCGAGCTCTTGCTTTTGCACAATTTTTGGAACTTAGTGATGCCATAATCAACATCATGTGGTGCAAAAAATGTTCGATTTTGCAGCAAAAGAAATAGAAAGTTAATAAAACTTGTTTCAAAACTAGAAAATAAAATGATTACATTTATACTACAATTTATCTACAATCATAAAAATTTTAATACATTGCAAACAATTAAGTTTCAGCATTAGTAAACATATATAACAATTGACTGCACAGAATCTACAAATGCACTGATAAAATTATGTTTAGAGCAAGAAATTAGAAAGTATGAACTAGACATAATATATACAATTTCTCTACAAAAAATGAAACTAACATCTCCAAAATAGAGAAAATAATAACCAATCAAACCAACTAAATTATGTAGTACATTCCCTAACTACAAAATAGAGAAATCTACAATTTAGAGGGTAATGTAGAAAACTTGTTAATCTACACCAAATCTACATAATGTAGAAAAACATTCTACAGAAAAAAATTATGTAAGTTCATGAGAATGAGAACAAGTTTTTTAGCTTTAAAAAAAATATAGAAATTACTAAACTTTTACCTTCTCCGATGACTGTTGGGTATAATTTTAGCTGATTTTTGAACCTTATTCTTTTTTAAAGGTTTAACAGTAGGAGAAACTCTGATTTTTTTTGCAATTTTCGTAATAACTTCTTCTACGATGAAATCATCATCGGAAGCAGTTTTCTTACCCTTCTGTTTTACAGATTTAATAGATGTCGAGGCTTCAGCAACATCCTATGTGCTTATGTTTTGTTCGAGTTTCTGCCCTAGCTTCACGAGGGGAAATCTTGGGCTTATGAGATGAACCGACCAGTCATCTTGAGAGTTATAGCCCCGATACCCTATTAAATGTTTCCCCCATATCTATTTCTGCTATTGTGATTTGACGGGAGGTTTTATTTTGGTTTTTGAAGTGTTTTGAGACACTTAGTCCTTAAACGGGACCTTAAGCGTTATGTTTTGGACCGTAGTCGAAAATATGTGAAGACGACTCCGTAATGGAGTTCTGTCGGTTCTGTCAACTATGTTAGGTGATTTTAGACATAGGGGCGTGTTCGGATTATGTTTTGGAGGTCTGTAGCTCATTTAGGCTTGAAATGGCGAAAGTCGATGTTTTGGAGATTTTGGTCGGCGGTGGAATTTTTAATATCCGGATCGGATTTCGATTCCGGAAGCTGGAATGGGTCTTTAGGTTTGAATTTGACTTTTGTGCAAAATTTGGGGTCAATTGGACGTGGTTTGATAGGTTTCGGCATCAGTTGTCAAATTTGAAAAAATTCTAAGTTCTTTAAATTTGAATCAAAGGATGATTCGTGATATTAGCATTGTTTGACGTGGTTTGAAGGCTCGACTAAGTTTGTATGGTGTTTTAGGATTGGTTGGTATGTTTGGTTGAGGTCTCGGGAGCCTCAGGTAAGTTTTGGGTGCTTAACGGAATGAGTTGGGACTTAGGAGAATTTCTGAAGTTGCTGGTTTTGGTGTTTTCACACTTGCGGTGGGAAGTCCGCAGGTGTGGTCCCGCATAAGCGCTAAAGAGGTCGCAAGTGCAATTAAGTCATGAGCGCCAGTTTCCACAGATACGACGCGGGAGCCGCATCTGCGGAAGGGTGACTATAGAAGTACATTTGGGGAGGAAGCCAAGTTTCGCAGAAGCAGACGAGTTATCGCAGATGCAGATAGATGTCAACAGGTGCGGAGTCTAGGGATTTAATGAAATCCCGCAGGTGCGGAGCTCAAGCCGCAGAAGGAGTACCATAGAAGCGGTAAAAGGACCGCAAGCGCGATTTAACTGGCAGAAAATAGGCTAAATTGAGGGTTTGATTCATTTATTCATTTTTGAACTTGGGAGCTCGTACATTGGCGATTCTTTGAGGGATTTTCAGATAGAGCTTTGGGTTAATGATTCCTAACTCATTTTTGGTTGTATTTCATTAATCTACAGTTATTTTCTCCATTTAATTTCGGATTTGGATTGAAAAGTCCGGAAAGTGGGGGAAAAGTTCCCCAATCAAATTTCTGAGTTTGATTGGGATTTAGACATCTGATTCGGATAATTTTGGTACGAGTGAACTCGTGAGTGAATGGGTGTTCATATTTGGTAACTTTTACTCGATTCCAAGACGTGGGCCCGATGAGGCTTTTTGGGCGAATTTCCAATTCCTTGCCTTAGCTTTGATTTCAGTAGCTAGATTAGTTCCTTGTAGATGTATTTATGTTATGTAATGGATTTTGGCTCGATTTGGGCCAGTAGAAGTTGGCTTTTTGTGGAAAAAGCATTTTTTTCAGATTGATTTGAGGTTAGTTCGAGGTAAGTGGCTTGCCTAACCTTGTGTGGGGGAACTCCCCTTAGGATAGTGTTTTTTTAATATTTGAGCACCGTGTATGTGAAGTGACGAGTACGTACACGGGCTAGTTTTTGTAAAAAACCTGATTTCTACTAAGTAATAACTTTTTTTTCCTTCTTATTTGAATCTTATCAGCATGTGTAGTATCTTGCTAGATTAGAACAAAATGCCTACTTGCCTCAACTGTTTATCTGAACTGCGTGCAACTTGTTTAGTGAAATTTACCTGTTTTACCTTAACTTGTACTTAGGATGAATTGCTGAATTCTGTGTTGTAATTATTGAATTCTATTGTTTGGGCTGCATATTTCCTTTAGGACTGCGGAACGGTATTCCGAAAGATCCCCTTGTTCTACATATTTACTTTGGGACTGCGGAACGGTATTATGAGAGATCCTCTATTCTACATTTATACTTTGGGACTATGTAACAGTATTCCGGGAGATCCCTCTGCACATTTACGTTTGGGGATACGAGACGGTATCTTAGGAGATCCCTTGTTGCATTTTTGTGTACCGAGCCGTTATCTTTTTATGATTTTCTTTCTTGTTCAGTTTTAGTACATATCTTACTGCGATATTTCATCCTGCCTTATTTTATTACATATAAATACCAGTAGGGCCATGACCTGACCTCGTCACTACTCGACCGAGGTTAGCCTTAGCACTTATTGGGTGCCATTGTGGTGTACTCACGCCTTTCCTGCACATGTTTTTCGTGTGCAGATCCAGGTGCATCTTACCAGCCTCATCACTAGTTGTTGTTGCTGCTTCTTATTGGAGACTTCAAGGTACATCATCCCACGCTCGCAGATCCTCGGAGTCCCCCTCTATCCCCTTATGTTCATTTTTCCTTCTTTTAGTAGAATTGATGTATAGAACAGTTAAGACTTTTTAGTAGCTTGTGACTTATGGTGTTCTGGGTTTTGGGATTATTTTGTACGTTTCGGAAGTTGGTAATTGTATATTTCAAGCGGCATTCAGTTTCTTATATAGATTATCATTACTCTTAGTCGTTTATGATCATGCTTTTCTTTCATTTCCGCAAGTGTTAGGCTTACCTAGTCGTAGAGAATAGGTGACGTCACGAGAATTCAAAGTGGGAGAATTTGAGTCATGACAAGTTTGTATCAGAGCTCTGGATTCATAGGTATCGTGAGTCACAAGACGGTTTATTAAAGTCTCGCGGATCGGTACGGAGACGTCTGTACTTATCTTCGGGAGGCTATGGAACTGTTAGGAGCATTCATACTTTTTTTGATTTCCTTGTCGTGCGAGTTATCGACATCAAATTCTAAAATTCTCTATTCTACTCTTTCTCACAGATGGTGAGGACCCATACCAGGAGATTTGACGATCAGGCACCCGAGCCCCTTGTTAGAGCTGCCAGAGGCCGGGGCTGGGGTAGAGGACGACCATGCAATGCAGCCAGATCACCCCCGCGAGCTACGATGGAGGAGTCCCCAGCAGCTCCAGCTGGAGGGTAAGCACCGAAGGTTCCCTTTGTTGCACTAGCCCTTCAGGAGACTCTAACCCAGTTCATCAGCATGTTCAGCACTTTAGCTCAAGCTGGATTGATCCCACTAGCTCATGCCACATCTTAGGTCGGGGGATGGGCATAGAGTCCCGCATCCCGTACTCCTGAGCAGAAGGTCCAGGTTGATTAAGCCCCAGAGTTTATTCCTATGACGCCGGTAGCTCCGATTCAGCATGAGACCAAGACAAACGCTTCTGAGGCGGAGCAGCTCAGACTTGAGAGGTACAAGAAGTACCACCCACCTACTTTAAGTGGATTATCTTTAGATGATGCTCAGGGTTTTCTGGAGGAGTGTCATCGTATTCTTTGTACTTGGGACATATCATAGATGAGTGGGGTTTCTTTCACTACTTTCCAGATTAGAGAAGCAGCTTATTAATGGTGGCGTGCTTATGAGCTGAGTAGTCTTGACGAGGCAGCCTCACTCACACGGACTAAGTTATCGGATATGTTTTTGAGAGAGTATGTTCCTCAGAGCTTCTAGAATGCATGGCGCGCGGAGTTTGAGCAGCTGCGCCAGGGTTCTATGTCTATGTCGGTGTATGCAGTCCATTTCAGTGAGTTGGCTCGACATGCACCGGCCTTGGTTACCACAGTTCGGTAGAGGGTTTGTCGCTTTATTGAGGGACTCCACCCCAGTATCAAGACCAGTATGGAAAGGGATTTAGATATAGATATCTCTTATCAACACGCTGTTAGTATTGCTAGGAGAGTAGAGGGCATGCTTGCCCGAGATAGAGAGGAGAGAGGGGCCAAGAGGTTTCGAGAGACTAGTTAGTATTTTGGAGCTCGTGCCCCTACAACTTGCCATGGTAGGGGTTATGTGAGTCGCCCTTCTCATTCAGCTTTTCCAGCCGCCAGTGGTGTTCTAGCTCTTTCTAGGCCTCAGGAGCCTCATTATGCACCGCTCGTATCTAGTGTACCTCGTACTCGAGGTGCTATTAGCGATAGTCTAGCAAACCTGGACCAAGACAGTCACAGCACTCGTGTCCTCCGTAGGGTTGTTATGAGTGTGGTGATACTTTCCATATGGTGAGGTATTGGCCCAGACATATGAGGGGTGCACCTCCGCATGCTTCTCAGCCACCACGTGCTCCATCGGGTAATTCGGCCATGCTTCCAGCACCAACTACCACCCCACCTGCTCAGCCAACTCGAGATTGAGGTCGGGGAGGTCACCTTAGAGGGGGAGGCCAAGCCAGGTATTATGATTTTCCGGCTCATTCAGAGGCAGTTGCTTCCGACTCTGTCATCACAGGTATTGTTCCAGTCTGTCATAGAGATGCATCAATATTATTTGACCCAAACTCTACGTATTCATATGTGTCCTCTTTTTTGGATCCACATTTGGGCGTATCTCGAGTTTCTTTGAGTTCCCCTACTTATGTGTCTACTCATGTGGTAGATTCTCTTATTGTGGACCGCATATGTTGGTCGTGTTTGATTTCTCTTAGTGGTTTTGAGACTAGAGCCAATTTGTTATTGCTCATCATTGTAGATTTTGATGTTATCTTGGGCATGGACTGGTTTTCGCCAAGTATTAATTATGATATTGTTGATTGTCACGCTAAGGCTGTGACACTGGCTATGCCAGTCTTATCGTGATTAGAGTGGAGGGATACCTTAGAGTATACACCCCGCATAGTTATTTCATTTCTTATGGCTCAACCAATGGTTGAGAAGGGTTGTGATGCGTATTTGTCCTATGTGAGAGATGTCAGTATTGATACCCTACAGTTGGTCAGATCCAGTAGTAAGAGATTTCCTAGATGTGTTTGTAGCTGATCTTCCGGGCATGCCGCCCGAGTGAGATATTAATTTTGGAATTGATTTGTTGCCGGACACTCAACCCATCTCTATTCCTACTTACTGTATGGCTCCTCTTGAGTCGAAGGAGTTGAAGGATCAGTTGTATGAATTGCTTGATAAGAGTTTCATTCAGCCCAGTGTATCACATTGGGGTGCTCTGGTCTTGTTTGTGAAAAAGAATGATGGTTTTATGCGTATATGTATTGATTACCGCCGGGTGAACAAGGTTACAGTGAAGGACAAGTATCCATCGCCTCACATTGATGACTTGTTTGATCAGTTACAAGGTGCCAGGGTGTTTTCCAAGATTGACTTGCGTTCAAGCTATCATCAATTGAAGTTTCGGGAGTCAGATATCCCGAAGACCGCTTTCAGGACCAGAGATGGTCACTATGAGTTTCTTGTCATGTCTTTCGAGTTGACCAATGCCCCAGCAACCTTTATGTATTTGATGCACAGTGTGTTCCAGCCGTGTTTTGACTCCTTTGTCTTTGTGTTCATTGATGACATTTGGTTATACTCCCAAACTCGGGAGGATCATGAGCATCACCTAAGGACTGTGCTTCATACTTTGAGGGAGAAGAGGTTGTATGCAAAATTTTCTAAGTGTGAGTTCGGTCTAGATTCAGTGGCATTCTTGGGTCATATGGTATCGAGTGATGGGATCAAGGTAGATCCGAAAAAGGTGGAAGTAATGCAAAGTTGTCCTAGACCATCATCAGTTACGGAGATCCGCTATTTTCTTGGTTTGGTGGGGTATTACCGTTATTTCATAGAGGGATTCTCATCTATTGCAATAGCTATGACCAGGGTGACCCAGAAGGGTGCTCCATTCAGGTGGACAGAGGAGTGTGAGGAGATCTTTAACAGCTCAAGACAGCTTTGACTACAACCCTAGTATTGGTATTGCCTAGATGTTTGGGTCTCACACCGTACATTATGATGCTTCGCGGATTAGTCTTTGCACGTTGTGGATGCAAGGCGTAAGGGTGAATGACTACGCGTCCAGATAGTTGAAGATGCATGAGCAGAAGTAACATGTCCACGATCTTGAGTTAGCAGCAATTGTTCACACCCCGAAGATCTGGCGCCACAATTTGTACGATATGCCTTGTGAGGTCTACACCGATCATCGGAGTTTGCAGCACATGTTCAAGCAAACGGATCTTAAATCACGTCAGTAGAGGTGGTTGGAGCTACGTAAGAATTATGACATCACCATTTTGTACCACCCGGGGAAGGCCAATGTCGTGGCCGATGCTTTGAGTCGTCGGGCGGAGAGTTTGGGGAGTTTTGCATATTTTCCAGCAGTAGAGAGACCCTTAACATTGGATGTTTAGGCCTTAGCCAGTCAGTTTGTGAGATTGGATATTTTTGAGCTGAGTCGAGTGTTGGCTTGCCTGGTCTTTTGTTCTTCTCTTTATGATCGTATCAGGGAGCGTCAATATGATGACCCCCATCTACTTGTTCTTTAGGACAGGGTTCGGCGAGGTGATGATAGAGATGTGACTATTGGTGATGATGGCGTGTTGAGGATGCAGAGCCGGATATGTGTGCCCAATATAGATGGACTCCGGGTGTTGTTTTTTTAGGAGGCCCACAGCTCGCGGTATTCCATCAACCCGGGTGCCGCGAAAATGTACCAGAATTTAAGACAACACTATTGGTGGAGGTGGATAAAGAAAGATATAGTTAGGTTTGTGTCTCGGTGTCTCAACCGTCAACAGGTTAAGTACGAGCATCAGAGATCGGGTGGCTTGCTTCAGAGGTTAGAGATCCTAGAGTGAAAGTGGGAGCAGATCACCATGGATTTTGTAGTTGGGCTTCCACAGACTTCGAGGAAGTTCGACGCTATTTGGGTGATTGTGGATCCCTGATCAAGTCCGCGCACTTCATTCTATTTGATAATACATACTCTTCTGAGCAGTGGACTCGAATCTACATCCGTGAGATCGTCAGGATTCATGGTGTACCAGTATCTTTATCTCTGATCAGGGTACAGAGTTTACATCACGGTTCTGGAGAACCGTACAGTAGGAGTTGGGTACTAGAGTGGAGTTGAGAACAACATTTCACCCTTAGATGGACGGGCAGTGCGAGCGCACTATTCAGATTCTAGAGGATATGCTCTGTGTGTGTAAGATGGAGTTTGGAGGGTATGGGACCAGTTCTTGCCACTTACAAAGTTTTCCTACAATAACAGTTATCATTCGAGCATCCAGATGGCACCGTATAAGGCTCTGTATGGTAGGCGGTGTCGATCCTCAGTGGGTTGGTTCGAGCCGGGCGAGGCACGATTATTGGGTGCAGATTTGGTCCACGATGCCCTGGATAAGGTGAAAGTGATTCTGGATCAACTTCGCACAACTCGGTTCAGACAAATGAGTTATGCGTACCGGAAGGTTCGCGATGTAGCATTCATGGTCGGTGAGCGGGTCTTCCTTCGGGTATCACTTATTAAGGGCGTTATAAGGTTCAGGAAGAAGGGCAAGATGAGCCTGAGGTACATTGGTCCTTTTGAGGTGTTGCGGCGTGTTGGGATGTTGCTTATGAGATTCTCTTACCTCCTAGCCTAGTAGGAGTTCATCCGGTATTCCATTTTTTTATGCTCCGAAAGTATCACAGTGTTCTGGCTCATGTATTGCATTTCAGCTCGGTCCAGTTGGACAACGATCTATCTTATGTTGAGGTGCCAGTGGCTATTTTGGACATGCATGTCATAAATCTAAGGTCAAAGAACATTGCTTAAGTAAAGGTTCAGTAGAGGGGCCAGTCGGCCGAGGAGGCGACTTGGGAGATCGAGCAGGATATGCACAACCTTTATCCTCATCATTTTACAGCTTCAGGTATGTCTCTATACTCGTTCGAGGATGAACGATTATTTTAAGAGGGGAGGATGTGGTGATCCGATCGGTCGGCTAGAGATTTATATCCCCGATCCCCTATTAACTGTTTCCCCCGTATCTATTTATGCTATTGTGATTTGCCATGAGGTTTCGTTTTGGTTGTTGGAGTGTTTTGGGACATGTTGTCCCTAAACGAAAGCTTAAGCCTTACGTTTTGGACTGTAGTCGGAACTATGTGACGATGAATCTAGAATGGAGTTCCATCAGTTCCGTCAGCTCCGTTAGGTGATCTTGGACTTAGGGGCATGTCCGAATTATGTTTTGGAGGTCTGTAGATCATTTAGGATTGAAATGGCGAAAGTTGAAGTTTTAGAGATTTTGGTGGGCAGTGGAATTTTTGATATTGAGATCAGATTCTTATTACGGAAGTTGGAATAGGTCCGTAGGGTTGAATGTTACTTGTGTGCAAAATTTGGGTTCAATCGGACGTGGTTCGATAGGTTTAGGCATCAGTTGTCGAATTTTGAAAAATTCTAAGTTCTTTAAGTTTGAATAGGAGGATGATTAGTGATTTAGCATTGTTTGATGTGGTTTGAAGGCTCGACTAAGTTTGTATGGTGTTTTAGGATTGGTTGGTATGTTTGGTTGAGATCCCGAGGGCCTCGAGTAAGTTTCGGGTGCTTAACGGAAAGAGTTGGGACTTAGGAGAATTGCTGAAGTTGTCGGTTCAGGTGTTTTCGCACCTGCGGTGGGAAGTCCGTAGGTGCGATCCCGCAGAAGCGAGAAAGCGTTCGCATGTGCGTTTTATTCATTAGGTCCAGTGGGTGTAGCCACAAAAGTGGAGTCGCATCTACGGAAGGGTGACCTTAGAAGCGGATTTGGGGTGGAAGCCAAGTTCCGCGGAAGCGGACGAGTTAGCACAGCTGCGGATAGATGTGCGCAGGTGCAGAGTCTGGGGATTTAATGAATTTTGGCAGGTGTGAAACCCAAGCCGCATAAGCGGTTACAGGGCCGCAGGTGCGGTTTAACTGCCACAAAAGGGGCTAAATCGAGGGTTTGATTCATTTATTCATTTTTGGACTTGGGAGCTCGGAAATTGGCGATTCTTTGATGGATTTTTGGAGAGAGATTTGGGGTAATGATTTCTAACTCGATTTTTGTTGTATTTCATTAATCTATAGTTTTTTTCTCCATTTAATTTTGGATTTCGATTGAAAAGTTGGAAAAATGGAGGAAAAGTTCCCTAACTGAATTTCTGAGTTTTGATTGGGATTTAGACATCGTATTTGGAAAATTTTGGTACGAGTGAACTCATGAGTGAATGGGTGTTCATATTTGGTAACTTTTACTCGATTTCGAGACTTGGGCCAGGGGAGGCGTTTTGGGTGAATTTCAAACTCCTTGCGTTAGCGTTGTTTTGGATTGATTTGAGCTTGGTTCGAGGTAAGTGTCTTGCCTAACCTTTTGTGGGGGAACTCCCCTTAGGATTGGAACTATTTTTTTATATTTGAGCACCATGTACGTGAGGTGACGAGTATGTACACGGGCTAGTTGTTGTAAAATAACCCGATTTCTACTATTTAATAACTTGGTTTTCCTTCTTATTTGAATCTTATCAGCATGTGTAGTATCTTTCTAGACTAGAATAGCATGCCTACTTGCCTCAACTTTTTATCTGATCTACGTGCAACATGTTTAGTGAAATTTACTTGTTTTACCTTGTACTTAGGCTGCATTGAAGAATACCGTGTTGTAATTATTGAATTCTATTGTTTGGGATGCTTATTTACTTTGGGACTGCGGAACGGTATTCCGGGATATCCCCTTGTTCTGCATATTTGCTTTGGGAAAATGGAATGGTATTCGAGGAGATCCCCTTGTTCTGCATATTTACTTTGGGACTACGGTACGGTATTTCGGGAGATACCATATCTTGAATATTTATTTTGGGACTGCAGAACGGTATTCTGGGAGATCCGCCTAAGAATTTACGTTTGGGACTACAAGACGGTATCTCGGGAGATCCCCTATTATATTTTTGTGCACCGAGCCGTTATCTTTCCATGATTTTCTTACATGTTCAGTTTCAGTACTTATCTTACTACGATATTTCATCCTGCCTTATTTAATTACGTATACATACTAGTATGGCCCTGACATGACCTCGTCACTACTCGACAGAGGTTAGGCTTGACACTTACTGGGTACCATTGTGGTGTACTCACACTATTTTCTGCACATGTTTTTTATGTGCAGATGCAGGTTCATCTTTCCGGCCTCATCACTAGTTATAGTTTCTGATGCTTATTAGAGACTTCAAGGTACATCTGCCCGCGCACGCAGATCCTCAGAGTCCCCCTCTATCCCCTTATGTTTATTTTTTCCTGTTTCTGTATAAATGATGTATAAAAGAGTTAAGAATTCTTAGTAGCTTGTGATTTACGGTGTTCAGGGTTTTGGGAATGTTTTGTACATTTCGAAAGTTGGTAATTGTATATTCCGAGCGACATTTAGTTTCTTATATATATTATTGTCACTATTTGTTGTTAATGATCATGCTTTTATTCCATTTACCCAAGTGTGTGGCTTACCGAGTCATAGAGACTAGGTGCTATCAGGACAATTCACGAGGGCGAATTTAGGTCTTGAAAAGGGGAGGATGTGACGAACCGGCCAATCGTCTGGAGAGTTATAGCCCCGATCCCCTATTAACTGTTTCCCCCGTATCTATTTCTGCTATTGAGATTTGTAGGGAGGTTTCGTTTGGTTGTTGGAGTGTTTTGGGACACTTAGTCCCTAAAAGAGAGCTTAAGCCTTAAGTTTTGGACCGTAGTCGGAATTGTAGTTGTAGTCGGAAGTGTTTTGGAGGTTCATCTTACCGGCTTCATCACTAGTTGTAGTTGTTGCTGCTTATTGCAGACTTCAAGGTACATTTGCCCGCGCACGCAGATCCTCGGAGTCCCCATCTATCCCCTTATGTTAATTTTTTCCTATTTATGTAGAAATGATGTATAGAAGATTTAAGAATTCTTAGTAACTTGTGACTTACGGTGTTCCGGGTTTTTGTAATGTTTTGTACATTTTGGAAGTTGGTAATTGTATATGCCGAGCGACATTCAGTTGCTTATAAAGATTATCGTCGCTATTAGTTGTTAATGATCGTGCTTTTTGTGATGACCCAAGGGGTCATTTTATGAAATTAGACTTTGTTCTTGGCTTAGTAGCCATGAAAAGATAAATTTGAATACCTCGATTTGCATGTGCAGTCCAGGCATTAAACCGGAAAGCTTTTATGTGAAAATATGAGAAATAGTAATTTCTAAAGTTAAAATTTTTATTATAGTTGACTTTGGTCAACATTTTGAGTAAACGGAACCCGATCTGTGTTCCGACGATCCTGGGAGGTCCGCATTAAAATATGAGACCTGGGCGTATGTCCGGAAATGAACTTCGAGGTCCCAAGACTTAGAAATTAATTTTTGAAAGAAATTATTTTGCTTAAATATTAATGAAATAAAGAAAATAATTAATATTTGAAACCATTGGTATTGGGCCCGTATTTTGGTTCCGGATCCGGGTACTGGTTTGTTATAGTATGTAAATGTTAACTGTGAAATTTGGTGAAAAACGGAGTTTATTTGACGTGATTTGGACGTCCGATTGAGAAATAATGAACTTTAAATGTTCTTGAGAAAATGAGGAGTTTTGAGGTTAAATTCATAGTTTTACATGTTATTTTCATGATTTGATCGCACGAAGAAGTCTGTATGATGTTTTTAGACTTGCATGCATATTTTGTTTAGAGCCCCGAGGGATCGGGTGAGTTTCAAATGGGCCACGAGATGTTTTACACTTGAAATTCTCTGCTGGTTTTCTGCTGTTGGTGCTCAGGCATTTTGTTCAATGCGTTCGCATGAACCTAGGCGCGAACGCACATAGTAATTTACTGGGGGGTCATTTTTGTTCAGTGCGAACGCGGTCTGGGCCCTACGAATGCATAGTGTATTGGACCTGGGGGGGGGGAGGGGAGCCCAGTACCCTATGCGAACGTGCCCCCCTAACACGAACACGATGGACAGTTCCAGTAGTCTATGCGAATGCGGCAAGCCCTATGCGAATGCATAGAAGGCCTGCCCAGCTACATAAATACCTTTTAAACACGAACAAAACCATATTCTTCATAATTTTCCAACTAAACAACCCTAAGGACAGTTTTCTTCATCAAAATTCATCCTCAAGTTGTTGGTAATAAATTCTAAATTTTACTCTTTCAATTACCCAATGGTTTTCATCACTTTTAAATCAAAAACTAAGAATTTTCATGGTAAAAATTGAGAGTTTGGGTAGAATTAGGGAATTTTGTAAAATTCGAATCTTTACCTCGAACTGAGGTTGGATTTCGAAACTAATTGTATATTCGGGTTCGTGGGTGAATGGATAAATGTAAATGGTCCGAACCCCGAGTTTAGACCAAGCAGGCCCGGGGTCGGGTTTGCACTTTTTTGAGAAAACTTAGGAAAAATTATAATTTTCAGTAAAGTTAGTTCCTTTAGCATTAATTAATGATATTAAGTCAATTATGGTTAGATTCAGGTGTATTGGAGGTGAATTCAAAAGGAAAAGCTATAATTGAGTAGTGAGTGGCCTGGGAATTTGAGGTAAGTGCTTGGTTTAACCTTGACTCGAGGGAATAGGAATCCCCAATAAGTCTTGTTGCAAACATGTTTGGGAAAATATTAGCTGTTTTCCTTGGTTTCATTGTGGTACATAAAGACTGAGTGGGTTGACATTATTTTACGAGATGTAAATATATATATATATATATATATATATATATATATAGGTTCATTTTGAGATATTATTTATGAAGTTTGGGAACTACCGTTAATTGTTTATGGCTGTTGAGACGAAAGTATTGTGAAAGACTTGGCCTGAATTATGGAAGTTTTGATAAATAAATAAATATATATGACTGTGATAAGGATGGACAGAGGAAATAAATATATATGACCGTGATAAGGGCGGACAGGGAAAATAAATATATATGACTGTGATAAGGGTGGACAGGAGAAATAAATAAATAAATATATATGACTGTGATAAGGGTGGACAGGAGAAATAAATAAATAAATATATATGACTGTGATAAGGGTGGACATGGGAAATATATATATATATATATATATATATGACTGTTATAAGGGTGGACAGGGGAAATATATGCGACTGTGATAAGGGTGGACAGGGAAAATATAAATATATGACTGTGATAAGGGAGGATACTTGTGTTTTACTTAATTTCAATGATATTTTACTAGTCCTGAAACTCAAGGATTTGAAGCTTACATATTTGGAAAATTTACTGTTTTACTCTAGTGTTTCTCATATTATGCACCTTCGGTTATCTTAAAGTAAAGTTTGGAAATTTTGAAATTTGTGTGAGATTTTGGTGACAGCTGAGGCCTGGAATAGGCGACTGAGATATTTTATTTATTGTTTCAGTTTATATTTTTTTGTTTGTATAGAATTGTTTTATTGCATTATTATATATATATACTGTCACAGGATATGTTAGAATCGTCCCGCCTTAGCCTCGTCACTACTTCGTCGAGGATAGGCTCGGCACTTACTCAGTACATGGGGTCAGTTGTACTGATACTACACTCTGCACTCTCTTATGCAGATCCAGGTACCGGCCCGTAGTAGAGATTTTTAGTAGAAGCTATCCATTATCCGGAGACACGAGGTATATCAGCCAGTGTTCGCAGATCCTGAGACTCTTCTCTTAGTTCGTAGAGACTGTTTTATATTTTCTCAAAAGAGTTATATTATTTCTTTCAGCCCATTATTTGTAGTATTCTTTAGTAGTTCGTGAATGGTGACACCAGACCCTGGGGTAGTCTTAGAGTTATTTATATAATTAGTTTGTGGCTCGGTTTATTTATTTGTTTATTATTTCATATTTTGAATTATTCATTCGAAACCATTAGATTTAGTTTATTTTAAATTTATTTTATCACGTTTAAAGGGATAATCAACGAAAAATAATTAATCAAACTCTAACATTGGCTTGCCCAGCAAGTGTAGTGTTAGGCGCCATCACGATCCCTAAGGTTGGGAATTTGGGTCGTGAAACTTTTATTTCATTTTCGCAAGTGTCAGGCTTACCTAGTCGTAGAGACTAGGTGACGTCACGACAATTCTCGGAGGGAGAATTTGGGTATTGACAAGAGGAGGATGTGATGACCCGACCGGTCGTCTTGAGAGTTATAGCCCCGATCCTCTATTAACTATTTCCCCCGTATCTATTTCTGCTATTGAGATTTGCCGGGAGGTTTCATTTGGTTGTTGGAGTGTTTTGGGACACTTAGTCCCTAAATGGGAGCTTAAGCCTTAAGTTTTGGACCGTAGTTGAAATTATGTGAAGACGACTCCAGAATGGAGTTTCGTCGGTTTCGTCAGCTCCGTTAGGTGATTTTGGACTTAGGGGCGTGTTCGGATTGTGTTTTGGAGGTCTGTAGCTCATTTAGGCTTGAAATTGCGAAAGTCGAAGTTTTGGAAATTTTGTTCAGTAGTGGAATTTTTGATATCGAGATCGGATTCCGATTACGGAAGTTTGAATAGGTCCGTAGGGTTGAATATGACTTGTGAGCAAAATTTGGGGTCAATCAGACGTGGTTTGATAGGTTTCACCATCGGTTGTCGAATTTGGAAAAATTATAAGTTCTTTAAGTTTGAATCAGAGGATGATTCGCGATTTCAGGTTTGTTGGATATGGTTTAAAGGCTCGAGTAAGTTCTTATGGTATTTTAGTATTGGTTGGTATGTTTAATTGAGATCACGGGGGACTCGGACGAGTTTCGGGTGCTTAACGGAAGTTCGCAGGTTAAGTCCCGCTGAAGTGAGAAAGAGGTCACAGGTGCGTTTTAGTTATGAGAGCCAGTGGCCGCAGATGCGATGCGGGAGCCACATATGCGGAAGGGTGACCGCATATGCGGAGTAGGGAGAAAGCCAAGTTTCGCAAAAGTGGACGAGTTAGCGCAGAAGTGCATCCGCAGATGCGGATAGATGTGCGGAGGAGCGGAGTCTGGGGATTTAATGAAATTCCGCAGGTGCGGAGGTAAACCCGCAGAAGCGGGAAGAGGTTAAAGGACCGCATGTTTGGTTTAACTAGGCAAAAAAGGGGCTAAATCGAGGGTTTGATTCATTTCTTCATTATTGGACTTGGGGGCTCAAAAATTGGCGATTCTCTGAGGGAGTTTTAGAGAGAGCTTTGGGGTAACGATTCCTAACTCGTTTTTGGTTGTATTTCATTAATCTATAGTTGTTTTCTCCATTTAATTTTGGATTTGGATTGAAAAGTTGGGAAAATGGGGAAAAGTTCCCCAACCGAATTTCTGAGTTTTGATTGGGATTTAGACATCGTATTTGGACAATTTTGGTACGAGTGAACACGTGAGTGAATGGGTGTTCATATTTGGTAATTTTTACTCGATTTCGAGACGTGGGCCAGGGGAGGTTTTTGGGTGAATTTCAATTCCTTGCTTTAGCTTTGATTTCAGTAGCTAGATTAGTTCCTTGTAGATGTATTTATGTTATGTAATTTATTTTGGCTAGATTTGAGCCAATCAGAGTTTGATTTTCGTGGAAAAAGCGTTGTTTCAGATTGGTTTGAGATTGGTTTGAGGTAAGTGTCTTGTCTATCCTTGTGTGGGGGAACGCCTCTTAGGATTGGTATTGTTTTTTATATTTGAGCGCCGTGTATGTGAGGTGACGAGTACGTACACGAGCTAGTTATTGTAGAAAATCCTATTTTCTACTAAGTAGTAGCTTGGTTTTCCTTCTTATTTAAATCTTATCAACATGTGTAGTATACTGCTAGACTAGAATAACATGTGTACTTGCCTAAACTATTTATCTGAACTACGTGCAACATGTTTAGTGAAATTTACATGTTTTATCTTAACTTGTACTTAGGCTGAATTGTAGTTTTCCGTGTTCTAATTATTGAATTCTATTATTTGGGTTACATATTTACTTTGGGACTTTGGAACGGTACAGAATGGTAATCCGGGAGATCCCCTTGTCTTGCATATTTTCTTTGGGACTACGGAATGGTATTCCGGGAGATCCCCCTGCACATTTACATTTGGGACTACGAGACTGTATCTCGGGAGATCCCCTGTTGCAATTATGTGTACCGAGCCGTTATCTTTCTATGATTTTTTTTCTTGTTCAGTTTCAGTACTTATCTTACTACGATATTTCATTCTGCCTTATTTTATTACATATAAATACCAGTAAGGCCCTGAACTAACCTCGTCACTACTCGACCGAGGTTAGGCTTGGCACTTACTGTGGACTATTGTGGTGTACTCACGCCTTTTCCTGCACATGTTTTTCGTGTGCATCCAGGTTCATCTTTCCAGCCTCATCACTAGTTACAATTGTTGCTGCTTATTGGAGATTACAAGGTACATCTGCCCGCGCCCGTAGATCCTCGGAGTCCCTCTCTATCCCCTTAAGTTCATTTTTCCTTTCTTCTGTAGAAATGATGTATAGAACATTTAAGATTTCTTAGTAGCTTGTGACTTACGGTGTTCCTGGTTTTGGGATGGTTTTGTACATTTCGGAAGTTGGTAATTGTATATGCCGAGCGAAGTTCAGTTGCTTATATAGATTATTCTTACTATTAATTGTTAATGATCATGCTTTTAATTAATTTCTACAAGTGTTAGGGTTACCTAGTCGTAGAGACTAGATGCTGTCACGACAATTTAGAGAGGGAGAATTTGGGTCATGACAGCTTGGTCTCTGCTTTTGCATGTGCCTATTTTGACACTTTTTGGGTGAATCCTATGAGAAAATACCCAAATCAAAAGTAGGAATATCACCTACTTTAGCTTTTTCAGGGCTAATCTTCGAAGTTGTTTTCTTCTTTATTGAATGTTAAGTAAGCAACTACAATCTTGGTAGAGTATTTAGAGCTTGAATCTATAAAATGGAGAGGGATTTTTGAAGAAGAGTCAAAACAAGCGTTAATAGAGGGAGATATTTAAGATACGAGAGAGGGATGTGGAGAGAGAAACGTGGGTGGAGTGGGATATAGACGTTAGAGTGATTTTAGGAATTAATTATTATCATTAAATGCCTAAAAAATGTACATAATTGGTAAATTTGTATATATTATGTAATTACATTAAAACATGAGTAGGGAGGGTAATAAATTTTGATATAGTGTATAGGACTGTAAAAATTCCTATTTATAACTAGGGCCTTTTTATGCTAATTATGTTGGGTACGTTGTCATACATGCCAGGGAAAAATTAAAAAATAGCTAGATTTACAAGTGGCTATTCAAAAATAGTCACAATTTCTAAAGTAATCGAAATTTAGCCACTTTTTATGTAAAGATAAATCTGAACGAAAACACTATTCATAATCCGTAAAATACTCTAGTATAATATACTGAAATTCTAGCATAATATACTAGAACTTCGATATAATATGATGGAGTTCCAATATACGTTCCAACATAAGTATATTGGAACTCCTGTATATTATACTGGAGTTCCAGCAAAGTATACCGGTCCAGCATAATATGCTGGAAGTTCATACACAGGTGCTCGAATCTCAAGTATATTATGCTGGAACTTTCCGCGTGTTGGAGTTCTATCATAATATGATGGAAATTCATACACAGGTACACGGAACTCCAGTATATTATGTTGGACCGGTCTCTGTTGCAGCAAAATAGTGGCTATTTTTCAATGACTTGGCAAACGTTGTCTATATTTGAATGACCAGTCCGAAGACTGACTAGCCCGTGCTACTTTTACCACATGCTTGGCGCAATTTTGGATGCACCAACCTTATCCCAACATCAGTTAACCTACGACCTATTAACTTGCCCACCCGACCCGATACCACTTTAAATCCCAACCATTCATCTCTCTTAATCCAATGGACAAAACTAATTCCCTTTCCCATATAGAAACCTAGTCTAAAACAAGCCCTAAGCCTAAAGACCCTAAACAATCGCACCTCCGCCTCCCTCTCACTGCAGCTTTCCAAATGGCTATTAGCCCATCTTATAGCCCAGACTCATGCCATGTGCCAAGTGATGTGGCAATCCAAGACAAAAGAACGAGCCAATAATATCATGTCATGTGTCAAATGATGTGGTAATCCAAACAAAATAAATGAGCCAATGAAATCGTGCCATGTGTCAAGAAGGGGGTGGAAATCCAAGTTAAATTAACAACCAATAGAGTAGTGCCAAGTGCATAGATGGCATTGGTCAGTTCAAACGGACCAATCAAATCGCCGAGCCACACCACTACAACTATAAATAGAGGTCTTCATAAAGCTAGAAAACACCAGAAGTGATAACAAGAAGAAAGCAGAGAGCTCGTGGATCAAACGCCGCAGATTTTTCTACAAGCTACAAGTTCAATCACTCAAGCACTCAAGCTACAAGTTCAAGCTCAAGCTCAAGCTCAAGAACGAAGCAAAATCAAATACCAAGGCGTTCAAGATCAAATTACTTGTTCGTGATCAAATCCAAATTCATGTTCAAGAACGATATTTAAGATCAAGCTTTACAAGACCTTGAATCAAATCAAAGTCAGGCTCATTAAGATACTTTACATTCCTGAAGAATTAGAGGAATACCATAGAGGTTGTAACACTTTCATTTATTGAAGTCAAATACTACATTTGTTTCGCAATTTTCCAGTCTTAATTATTTATTTTTCTCGACACGAAAATTTGTTGTTACAAATTTCTGGCACGCCCAGTGGGACAATCTTACCTCTCATCTCTTCAATTACCAAATTTCAACAACACAAAAATGGCTCCTAAGAAGATCAACTTCAAGCTCACTACTGCTAAGGCTAAAGATTCCAAGCTTTCCTCTGATGGTTAAAACTTGTTGGATGCTACTATGGAAAGCGTAGGACCTATCACTAGGAATAAGGAAAACTTGCTGGGACAACAAGCATTTCAAATGCCGTATGCATCAGTTCCTATCTTTAATTTTTGATCCTCAAAGGGGGCAAGATCATTTTCAACTGAATTGGAAGAAGGAGCGAACATTGCTGAAATCGTTGAGAAGACATTGGCTCTACCTAGCCCGTCTTGATCTAAGAATCTCATCACACAGGATGATGATGATGATGTCTTGATCACTAGATCTACTTCAATCACTCCACGTGCACTCAGAGTATGGTATAAGAGAAAATCCATGCTTTTCTCCACCATCCACAGCAGTTATCCAAGCAATGGTGACTAATACTTCAACTGTTGAGAACAGATCGCAAAATTAACAAAGGCAATTGAAGGGTTAACGAAGCATATGCAAGATCAAGATAATCAAATTGTCAAGCTGACAAATAGAGTTGAAAGCATGATAGAGGGAGATTCATGTCATGCACCTAGAAATCTCCCTATGATGCAAAATAAAGAAGACTCATCTACAAGGCACACAACGACTCCTAAAGAATTTCAGATTTCATCTGATGGGGTTATTCCCATTGACCAGTTGAAAGACTTCATTATGATAACCATCAAAGATAAGTATGATGTTGCTCCCAAGTCTTCTCCTGCATATGCAAAGCCATACACTGCGAGAATTGATAGTTTGAAGATTCCTGTAGGTTATTAAGCCCCAAAATTTCAACAATTTGATGGAAAAGGAAATCAAAAGAAACACATTGCACAATTCGTTCAAACTTGTAATCACGCTGGAACCTATGGAGATTATCTTGTCAAGCAGTTTGTTCGTTCCTTAAAAGGAAATGCTTTTGATTGGTACACTAATCTCGAGGCTGGTTTCATGGATAGCTGGGAGCAACTTGAACATGAATTTCTCAATCGCTTTTATAGCATAAGGCGAACCGTAAGCATGGTTGAACTCACAAACACATGTCAGTGGAAGGATGAACCAGTTGTCGATTTCATCAATCGACGGAGGAATGCAAGCCTCAACTGCAAAAACAGACTTAGTGAAGCTTCTGGAATAGAAATCTGTATCCAAGGAATACATTGGGTACTTCTCTACATACTACAGGGTGTTAAGCCTAAGTCTTTTGAAGAATTGGCTACACGTGCTCATAATATGGAGTTAAGCATGTCTTCAAGTGTAAAAAGAGGACCACCAGTTTATGAACCTCGCAAAGTGAAAGATAAACAAGAAAAAAAGGAAGTAGGCAAGTTTTTCCCTAAGTCTGTGTCACGACCCAATTCTCCCTCCGACTGGGTCTCGTGACGGCACCTAGTCTAGACGACTAGGTAAGCCTATTACTTAAGTGAAATTTAGATAAAACAGGTAAAATAATAGTAAGTGAAATAAATCATACTAAAGTCGACGCCGCTCGGCATTAACAGTTACTTTACCCAGAACCCGGAATATCACAACACATCACAAGCTACTCTACTGCTCAATAAGTACAACTGGATAGAAAAGACCGTATAGTTTCATCTACAAGTACTACAACTGCAAGATAGGAAGGGGACTCGGAGATCTGCGGACGCTGCAGATTATACCTCGAGTCTCCTGATACCGCTGCTGCTGGCTAGCTGAGATACCGCGCACTAGGACCTGGATCTGCACATGGGGAAAAACACGCGCAGAAGGGCGTGAGTACTCCACATTCGGTACCCAGTAAGTGCCAAGCCTAACCCTAGTCAAGTAGTAACGAGGTCAGGTAGAGGCCCTACTGAGGTTTGCAAAATAACAGATATAGAGAACAAGTAAGTAAAATAGGTGATAATCGACAGGAATTATAAGTAAGGCTAGCAAGAAACGGTATAATCAAATGCTCGGATCAACACAATATATAAATGTAAAGCTCTATAAGAAAGTAAAGGTACAATGCAATGCAAAATGAGGGAAAAGCTCAAGTCTATGCCCGCAATCCCTGTATGCAATACAGAATCAGGGAAAGGCTCAGGTCTATGCCCGCAATCCCAATGTACGCAATGCAAATGAGGGAAAGGCTTAGGTCTATGCCCGCAATCCCTGTATGCAATGCAGAATGAGGGAAAGGCTCAGGTCTATGCCCGCAATCCCTATGTATGCAATGCAAATGAGGGAAAGGCTCAGGTCTATGCCCGCAATCCCTATGTATGCAATGGAAATGAGGGAAAGGCTTAGGTTTATGCCCGCAATCCCTGTATGCAATGCAGAATGAGGGAAATGCTCAAGTCTATGCCCGCAATCCCTGTATGCAATGCAGAATGAGGGAAAGACTCAGGTCTATGCCCGCAATCCCTATGTATGCAATGCAAATGAGGGAAAGGCTCAGGTCTATGCCCGCAATCCCTATGTATTTATACGTAATATAAAGTAAATCTCCAAAATAACGTAGTTTTAAGGGTTTGAGGAAAAACCAGTTGGAAATCTCGAAGAATGATCACTAAATCAGTTTCAAAGAATAGTAACGATTGGAAAATCAGTTAGAAATCAATTTACCATGATAAATCTTAAGTTATTATGCAATTTAAATGATAGCAGTAATAATAGAGTTGGAAAGGAAGCATTATGTAGAAAGAAATAAGGAACTTCAGTGAAAATATCCCGTGCACGCGCTCGTCACCTCACGTACACGGGGTTTTTATAGGAAAAACCAGTAAAAATGCCTAAGGGAGATTCCCCAACACAGAGTTAGGCAAGCCACTTACCTCAACTGTGCAAATCAACCGCTAATCACTCTCTTGCCACGAGTATCCAACTCCGGGTGGCCCAATTCTATTCAATTCGATGGGATAACGTAAATATTAATTCAAGAAATCGAAATAACTAATTAATTAAGAACTAATGCGCGAAATTAGAAAATCTGACCAAAACGCCCCTCGGGCCCACGTCTCGGAATCGGGAATTTTTTTTATTTTCTGAACCCTTGTTCGCTACCGAGTGTAACCATATGCAAATCTCTCAAATCGGAGGTCAATTACCGAATCGAAACCCCAAAATTAGGTCTAAGAAGTTTCTTCCATTTTTCCTCAATTTTAACTCAAAATCATGAATTTAAGGGTGGGATTTAAGATTAGGAACGCGGAAATTAACCTATGGTGGTAGAAAATCACTTACCTCGATTACC